>CABFVX010010601.1:0-13470 GCA_902151425.1 Timema shepardi | reverse complement strand
TCAGTTTCTAGTTTTGTCTGTGTTATTTGTCATTTTACATTTCATGAATTTTATGTCAGGATTTGTTTTGTATTGCTGCCAATAAAAACGTGTGTATTTTGTTTTGGAGCCAATAAAACTAAACTATACTCCCTAGAAAGATAAACTCTTAATTTATTTTTTGTATTGAAATTTTATCAATGTCTAAAATAAACTTTTAATCTCTTCAATATTTTTTAACAATAACCACACCATGTTGGTCTAATTCACTACATTCCCTACTACCCCCTTTCAAATAAGTTGTATTTATAAGTAATTACTATTACATAGTTAGCGAATATAAATACCAAATGGAGGCAAACTCACGAACAAACGAAAGAAACCAAAAATATCGTCAAAATAGTAAAATAGTAATTTAGGCCCTTTTTGCCCAAGACAATTTTAAGTTCTGGGAAGATTTATAGTGGCTTTTCCTTATGTTAATGAGGGCAGAATGTTGCATCATAAACTAGCTTGCATCTAATTTGTTTAAGGTTAAAGCTTATTATTTCTAGTCTAGTAATGATAGTTGTCTATAATTAATATGATAATAAAGCCAGTTTCCCCCACCTTCAAACTGTTGAAGTGACTTGTTAATGTCAATACACTTCTCTTGCACCCTCAAGATATCATCAAAGCTACCATCATCCAAAATCTTCTGGATACGAGGCGTGAGCCCACACTTTTCTACCAGCATCTTCTCTTTGCATGAGTAATACTTCCTGAAACTTTTCTCTAGACCATACTGAAATAAATGTTTGGATTTTTTTTGATGAAATCATTTTAAAATAAGAACTAATGTTATGTAGACAAGAAAGATTTAAATTTTGTCAATGATATTCTTAGTGTAAAAATCTAGTTATCAATGTTTCCTACAAATTGATTTACTAGTTAAACAATTAAACAAATAATATACCACTTCATCCTACTACCTGTTCAGGTTATACACATATGTAATAGTTATGATAATGTGTTAGAGATGATAACCCAACATCTTAGCTCAGTCGGTAGCATGTCTGCCCAATAAGTTAAGGGTCCCGGGTTTAATTCCCAGGATGGCCGAAAAATTTATCATTGGTGAAAATATAGGTTTACCCTTTCACAGTGATAAATTGACGGCCGAGGACTGGATGTTGTGCCTGTCCCAGTCTTAAGATAGATTATAAGGCATATAAAGCTTCAACAGGCCTAGCAAGCTTGTAGTGGAAAATATATATAGAATGAATAAAGAACTGACTCAGGCAATAGGCTGGAAACAGTAATGGATGTAAAGTTAGATATGAGAAAGGAATCATTTAAAGGAAGTGTACCTATATTTGTGTGGATTGAGAGTGGAAAACCATTTAAGGAAAAATACCTCATTACACTCGACGGATATTAGAACCTCGATCACACCATCATCGGCAATCTATTCAAAAACAAAAATAAAGCCTTAGACCATGCAGCCCCCAAAGCCAGTCATATTAATTCATTTTTAACTGCGCTATTAAATATATGTGGGTTTGGAAAATTAGGTTCAATAAATAACACTTCTAGAGACAATATTTACAAGATTACTAAAGTTGATGTTATTAAACTTGAAGTATAAATAAATACCTGTCGCACTGAGGCAGAAACCATGAATGCCCCATCAACTCTCAACTTAGAGAAGATGAATGCTGCATCATTGTCATGACATCTCAGCATTTGCTTGTGAAATGCCAGAAAATCTAACCATTCCTCTAGGACGATATTGATTTTTATTTCCTGCCTGTAACATAAAAATTGAATTTTTAAGCTGCTACTCTTGCTATAGACTCGATTGCCAATGACTGGAAGCTCCAGGTTCCAATCCTGGGAGTGTTTACTAAGTTGTTTACTTAGTTGGTTTTTAAGTCCTCTTTTGTGAAAATGTGGGTACATTTCTTATAAATTAAACATTTATTACCACTTACCCATATAGTGTACATTTGTGAATAGAATAGATAGAAATCCCTAAAATGTGGTGCACACGTATAAAAATAGATTTAATATTTTCATTATACATATACCCCTTGACCTTATTTTGATAAATAGATACAACTTTAGAAAACATGTTTGTGCAGAGGCAATATTTTAAAAGTTGGCAATGTTGATAAGATAATCAATTGCCTGTCAACGTGACCATAACTATTATATCAGAAACAATTGAGCTATGACTGAATATTATGATAATTGGGGTGCCTTTTATATAAAAATCATATATAAAAAAATTCAATAATTCTATTTGACAATACCTAAAATAGCAAAGGTTAGTAGTGTCATTGCTAGATATCTATCACAGTTATGAATCTTGAGAGCAAGATACTCATACACCCAAAAGAACAAATCAGGACACCAAAAGGTCACAGAGAAGAGGTATGTGATCTTATATCCTTTTGGTAAAGCCAAGGGCTTCAAAAGGGGGGAGAGAGGGTGTTGATATAAGTCAAAATGACATGTTACTGTATGAGTTACAAAGGTAAGTTTAAAGAATGTATAAAACACTTTTTTTCTCTGTATTGAGAGAATGTAAGTATATAGGCCTATTAAATGTATGCGTCATTAGGGAAGAAGGTTGGAATATGAAACAGGACTGATCTCTGCTGACAGCTACTGATATCTACTCGTAACTGAAATAACCATGGCCTTAGAGACCTTAAATTCTACCAGAGTGTTCTCGCATAAAATACATGTTTTTTTCAGTGTAAATAGAAGATTGTTTATTTTCTTCCCATTAAATCTTTTTGTAAGGTAAGGATCAAAAATAGTTTTCATATATTTATTAATAAATATAAAATATGATATATAATGTGTTTATTAGTCATATGATTAAACTTCAAATTGGTCTGGTTAGTCATATAAACAATATTTTTCAAGCTTAAAACAATTGTTAGGTCTTTTGGAAAATGGCGGTGGGTGGTAATATGAAACAAGGTGTTCCATAATACAACCATTCATTTCTTTCAAGTGTCGCTATGCAAAGGAATAAATTGGGACCAGAAAAAAAAGGGACTAAGGCTGACATGGCAGACAGAAGATATGCTAAGTGCTATAAAAGCAGTCTGTGACAAAACAAAAACACTGAATGAAGCTACACTATCAAGAAAGGTGTCGAAAACACATAATGATCCAGGCGTTTTGGTAAATCATAAGTTAGGAAGAAAACCTATTATTCTCCTAGAAATTGAGGAGAAACTGATGGAATATTGACTTTTAATGGAAAGACAATTTTATGGAATGACTAATAATTACATAAGGCGGATTGCATATCAACTGGGAGAGAAAAATGGAATCAGAAATCCGTTCAGTGAAAATATAGCTGGCATGGCATGGTTTGACCACTTCATGCATAGACACAATAACAAGCTCCCAGTGATAAAGCCTGAAGGAACATCACTTGCTCGAGCCATCAGTTTCAATAAAGAGAGTGTAATGCACTTTTTTGAACTTTTGGAAACTGAATACTCTAAGCACCACTTTACTCCCAATCAAATCTATAATGTTGACGAGACGGCTCTCAGTGTTGTTCAATCTAAACTGCCAAATGTGATTGGAATGAAAGGGAAAAAACAGATAGATGTTCTCGCTGCTGCAGAGTGAGGGGGCCTTGTAACTATCATCGTGTGTATGAATGCAGGAGGCGACATTGTGCCTCCTATGCTAATTTCCCCTCGCAATAATTGAACTGAAAGATTAATGAAGGGGGCACCTCCTGGAGCTGTAGGGAAATGGTATCCTTCAGGGTGGGTTCAACCCTACCTATTTACTGAATGGTTCTCCCATTTCAATGACTACACTAAACCTACAGCGGAATCCCCAATTCTGCTTATCCTAGATGGACATTTTTTCCACACCAGGAACCTTAATGTCATTTTGAAAGAAAGAGAGAACCATGTAACTCTAATATGTCTACCACCTCACACAACCCACCGGCTCCAACCACTTGACCGGATATTCATGGGTCCCTTAAAGTCCTATTACAGTGAAGAAATCAAGCAAGCACTGAGGACTGGTGGTATGGATGCCTACGATATTGCAGACAAGTTTGACAAGGCAAATCTAAATGTACAGACAGGGTCAATAGCAGTCAGTGGTTTCATATGTACCGGGATCTATCCATTAGACAGGGGTGTTTTCACTGAAGCTGATTTAATTGCGGCTCAACATCAGGAAGAACAGGCTAGTGAGCATGGCACTGAACTTAATGATGATGATGATATGGGTGCTTTTGGATTGAAAAGCAGGGGTGTCTCAAGGAATAGAACAGAAGGCAACAGGTGAATCAATATCAGCAAGTTCATCCACTTCTTCAGGCTCCATATACCCACACCATACCTCTCCAGTTTCACAGGCGAAAAAGAAGGTATCAAATAGAGGTTGCAAAGCTCTTAAAGCAATTGTCCTGACCAACTCAACATACAAGGAGGCTTTAAAAGTGTCATTAGATAAGAAAGCAAATGGACCTGATCATAAGAAGAAATCACCTGCTCAAAAAGAATTCTTCTAGATAAAAGGCAAAAGAAAGATGTATCAGGGACCGGAACAGGTACAAAGAGGCCTAAAAATAAGAGAGACAATGATGAAGACAGTTCCAATGATGGAGAAGAGGGAAATTATCTGTCATCAGGAAGCTCAAACCTAGAACAAATTGTAGGAGTAATAGTTCCTAGAAGAGATGATGTAGAGTGTCTATTTTGTACAGAGAAATTCCCAAAGTCCAAAACTGGAGAACTGTGGGTTTAATGTGTAGTATGCAGAGATGGACTTACCTCTTGTGCAGTGGGTGTCAAAGTGATAGTTTTATTTGCGACTTCTCTTCTTAGAACTAAGACTTTATTTAAAATATCTGTCGTTTTATTGAATAGGGAAATAATAATTTTAAAGTGAAAGTGCAAAATGTTCTTGTAAAATGTAATAAAAGGAAATTCAATGATTTAAATTAACAGCTCCACAATAAAATAAAGGATTATTTTATTACCATTCCTGTTTCATACTACCACTTCATTTTCCAAGGCTCACTTTTTTACATGCAATTAAAAAAAAAGTGCATTTTGGTTGGTCTAATATTTCATCCTAATAGTAAATGTTTTATAGGAATATATTTGGTCATCTTTTCTGATAGTTATTGATACAAATTTTACATTTAAAATTGGGTTTATTGTCTGAAAACTAAAAGTGGTCCATGTTACCACCTTTTCTCCTATTGATATGATATATTATAAGTGACAGCTGCATATAATATATAAAGTCACGTAGCAATATATTAAATTAGTTCTAGTAACTTTTGTAAACTATCAGCATGGTTAATTGGAAGCTTTTAGACTTAATATTCCTAGACCACATAATGCCCAATGAATGTACCAGCACCATATCAGTGTGCTGCAATTTTTATTAACAATTATAGAAAATAAGATGTTTCCAGCAACCTTGTATGCAGTAACGAACAGGGTTTTTGCAAGGTCAATAACCTGCTAGCCATGTAGTAAGGAAAACCAGCTTTATTATGAGACTTGTTGGCCCAAAACAATAACGCCATAAAATCTTTTAAGTGGTGATGATTGCTTACCTTGTCTTGGACCACACAGGGTACAGCCGCTAACGGTACCGAGAAAGCAGTTATTTGGCCCATGTTTGATCACAAGGACCAATGGGACTGTTTTTATGATTAATTTCAAAATATCAGATTAGTCGGATGAAGTAGGACTCATCACTCTTGTTTTAACATGCTTGAGCCAAGGATACTTTCATTTCGACTGTCAGGATTCATGTTTGGTAAAGTATATAACGGCACCTCGCATTAGCCGCTCAAGTAATCACAACTGGTCTAATTATTATAATGAAAGACCAGGCGTTGTCATTAACTAAGGAAAAAGTGCTGTGATAGAACAAAATATGTTCCTGTTGGTTGAAGATTTGATACACTTTCTAGTAATCAGTTTATTGCTATGTCAGGTGACCTGGCGGTCTAGGGGTAAGGTGTCTAGACTTCTGTGCTGGCGGCCGGGGTTCAATCCTCGGTCCAGGCACAGATTTATCTGATTACCAAACCCTTCCTTCACCTCTGAAAAGACATCTTGTGAATATGGGGAATGCCAGGCCTCCACCGTGGTTCGGATTCCACGTTAAACTGTAGTTCCTTCATTTCATCTCACAATCACCCTACCATTACACATTAGCATAAGTGCGTACAACCCGAATGGGTAGTAAGATGCGGTGCTAATAATAATAATAATAATAATAATATTGCTATGTCCTAGACTATAATTTAGGAAGCTATGATTATATGCTTGTACAGGTGCATTTAGGTGTTGAATATTATCAAAATATGTTTTGCTATTCTCTCGCGGGGAGGACTTGAAACATTCATAATTCATGGGGTTTGCCTTTAGTTTATAGTTTAAGCAACTTCTGGCATTAAAACCTACAAATAAATACTTTAACAATGTTAATAAATTTGATTTAATGGATACATACTTTATGGCATTAGGAACTCCAAAGTTCATTGCCTCACTTATAAAAGTATGCCACTTACTGTATTCCTATCATGATCTAGTTCTATCAAGTCCACCTCATTACACTCTCGTTCAGGTCCATCCTAATGTTATCCTCCCATTTGCATCTAGGTCATCCTAATGGTTTCGTCCCATTTTTTTCCAGTCAATATCATGACCTGAACATGGTTATAGATTATCCCATGTCCATGTCCTGCCCACTGTGATCTACGAGACTTGATTATCATAACAATGTATTGTGATTAATACAGGTTATGTAGCTCATCATTATATAACCTCCCCCACTCTCCAGTAGCCTCATTCCTTTTTGGACTAAATATCTTCTTAAGCACCTTGTTTTCAAAAACAATTTTTTTCTCGTCATGTAAGGAAAGAAACCAAGTTTCACACCCCCAAAAAAACGGTAAGATTGTTGTTTTGTATATTCTTAGTTTTACATTCCTTGACAGCAGGCTACATTAACAGTGGAAATGATCAGAGCTGCAGGACATGCTCCAATACAGTGGTTATGCCAGGTGCTGAGAGTGATTTCTATAGAAGAAAAGGGCACCATGAGACTGAAAGGGATTATAGTATAGATCTTTAAGAAAAGAGACGGGAAAAGGTGTATGAAATATAGGGGATAATTCTGATGTGCCAATATACACAAATATTTGAGAAGATACTGTAAAACAAAATGTAAGGAAGCTGGAAAGAGTAACAGCACAGAATTAGGAAATAAAGGTATACAATACACTTGATTTTTGCTATATTGCAGCTGATGGAAATAAAGTATGAATTTATAATGGGACTTATGGATGTGAAGAAGTAAGCTTATATTCTAGCGGGGATGAAAATAAACTTTGGAAAGAGATGGAGGAGGCTGAAGTGGAAAGAATATGTAGAGAATAACTAAGTTGGGTGAAGGAGCTAGAATAGCTGAGCAGAAATTCATCAATGCCAAAGACCAAGCAGGTTTACTGGATGGTTACAATGTTACATGTATATTTAACACTTAGTAAATACAGTATGTAAAATTATTCAACCCGTTAATATGTATCCCCACAAATCCTAAAGATACAAGAAATAATTTGTTTTAGGAACTATAATTTTATTATTCTACTGAAAAACGAAGTGATCAAGGTTGATCTAATCTTCTCTAATGACCTTTGGATTGAATCAGCTGCATTTTTCTTTACTTCTTTTCTTACTGTTGAAACACCTTCTAGCAAAGCCTGTGCTAGTTCCACTTCTTCCAAACTTTTGTGCTGAAGAGCTTTTTTAACCTTTCATTTGCTTCAGAGAAGAGTTTATCAGCTGCCTCGCATTTTCATTCTTCTTCCTTTCAGTTTAGTTTTAATTTCGCTTCTCAATCCTGGATAATTTTGCTTTCTTAAATCAGTTTTGTTTGGATTTCTTCTTCTGCAGCTTTGTTTTTCTTCTCTTCAGATTTTTATGCATTTCTTCAGCTTTATGCTTATTTTATTCTTCAAGGTATCTGTTATAGTGTTTATATGTGCTCTGTGGCAGCTTTAAACATTTTGGCACAACTATAATATGTGCCCCCCTCTACCCCCACATTTTTTTAAAGTGGTTTAGGAGGTTTTGGAGGAAAGAGGTTGGAGGGGGCGCGGGGGGGCAGTTAGTATTCAAGAAAAGATTCCAACGAAAGAAAATCTGGCATGTGCATGCCCTACAGTAGCTTGAATTAACATTATGAAGAAGGGGAGACTGACGTCAGTTACAAAGTAATTTCAAAGTTGTTATTTAAAAAGAAATATTGTCATTCTGACTTTAACTTGAACTATTTCAATAATATTAGTCAATAATTTTTAAACATAATTATTAAAAACAAAATATTAAAATTAAAATAATTCTATCCAAAATGTGCCACCACCCGTGGCCCTATAGTGTATAAAGTCGCTTCTGTATGCGCTTTGCGCTGAGCCCAACATATCCCTTGTGATCAGCACACACTCAGGTTTGTTGTAAAGTTTTAGAGCATCCTTGACTGTAGAAATTGCATCAAGAGTCCTTTCACACATCAAGGCTTTTTCATCTGTTAGAATTCTACCAGAACTAGAAAACCTCACAGATATAATAAAAATATATCAGCTCTATTCAACAATGATTCAATAAAGAAAGCATTGAATAGAGTGAACATTGCAAGATCCCCCAGGTTAATATCATTGGTGATTAAGTAAAACATTACTATTGTTAATTAAAGAGGAAGATTTTGGAAAAAATCTTCATATAGCAGACTTCACATCATAAACCATGGCAGAAAAAAAAGTATGATATAGAAACCTAAATAAAAAAACAACATTACGAACAGTAATAGCTTTTTAAAGAAGATAAATATCTCTCTTATTAAAAAAGTGATAAAAATTACTTTTTTCTAAATAAGTGACTAACAGTGACTTTTCTATAAAAAAAAAAGTGACTTATCAGCCTCTACAATATCTCAGATGTATAGGACGTATTTTGTACCCTTAGTTAAAATATATGCATAAGAAACATGGAAATTGAATGTAAGAGAGACCAGGAAAGTGGAAGCTATGTGAATGAACTTTGTGAGTAGCGTGTTAGCTGTCACGAGAAGAAAGATGATTAGAAACGAAGTAATTTAGGAAAGAGCGAGTAAAGGGAGTACATGAGATAATAGAAGAAGCAAGGTTGAGATGGTACGGGCATGTAATAAGGATACAAAGGAGAATGCTGGAGATAAAGTATGCAGGGAAAATATTGAGAGAGAGACCAATAAAGAGATGGGAGGAGCAGTTAAAAATCAATCAAGTGAAAGAAGAATGGAAGCAACTATAAGAGAAAGAATGGTGAAGAAAAGATATAGGAGGTATAGAAGATTAAGGTAGAGGCAGTTTACTAAACTGACCTGACCACAGGCTGGATACAGTTGATGATGTTGATGTTGGTGATGATGATGATGACTACATTTAAACTACACACTTACTTTATCATTTGTGTGTAATAAAAGGCATATAAGAGGTAAAGTCCAAATATACGATCTGCATAGCAATTTGGTGGGAATAGAAATGACTTGGCGATTATTAACGTCTCTTCGGTGAATTCCAACACTTCTGCAAATGATTGGCGACCACTGCAAAAGTAACATAAAACTAGTCGATTTCAAGATTTAAATAAATAATAGGAATGCAATGTATATAGTGCTCTATAAAAAAAACAATAAATAGCTTGGCCATTGTTAGAAAAATAACTATTATTCCCACTGTTAAATTTTAGAGTTGAGCCTCACTTGGCTTCCAAAAATCTCTATTTGGTCATTGCTATTCTTTGAATAATGGTTTTATAAATTTGCATGCTTTGTTCTGTAACAGGTCTTATTTATTGAATCAATTCACATACACACTTTTTTTTTGCCAGTGCATGTGTGTGGGGAGATGGGAGATAGTTTAATATAGATGCACAGTAATTTTGTTGTTATTTCCCTAAGTAACTCACCACACTATAAGAGGCATCTTTTCCTCTCGCCAAACTCTTGAAAACGTGACAAAACGCAAATTACCACACGCCTCAAATTTTTCCTTCAGGTGGATAACATCTTCCATCACCCCGTATACAATATTAAAATCTTCCATTGTTTGCACTAAAACAATACATTTCCATTTTGGGATTTAATTAATTTTTTTAAACAATTTATTTATATATAAAATAATCTATTTCATTTTATAATACATAATACATATAATTATATATAGCCTTTTGTTGAGTGAAATAAATGATTTAAAGAATTTTTCTAAATTAATTATGATAACCCTTGATCAGTATAGCCCAACTGGCAGCCCGCAGGCCAAATAAACTTTTTATTTGGCAATAAAATCTGAAAGATTTTACCAACAAAAAATCAAATTTATATATAAGTATTTAAAATAATAGTTGTTTGTTAAATGTTGATTATAGGCCCATATCTAGTTGATGGTTTTACTAAATATATATATTTGGCCCGCGGAGCAAATTGATATTCAGATTTTACCCTTGGGATGAAAAACGTTGAACCACCCTGGCCTAGATGGTCACAGGACTCACATTCCTTTATTCACCTTGAATAAGTTTAATGCAACACGCTTCGGTGGCCACACGGTCTAAGGTGCTACTCTCGCATAGATTAGACTAACGATTACAGGGATATCAAGGATCAAATCTCATTCGGGTGTATTAGGACAGTTATTCCAAATTTGTTCTCCACTTTCCCTCCACAAAAATTTCTATAAATATAACCTTCATAATCACTAAATTCATTAAAGTAATTAGTAGATAAGCATATAGCCTGAATGGGTAGTAAGATGCAATACTAAAAAAAAATTAATGCAACATTGCTAAATTACAAGTAATCCCCAGATTATGTTCCATGAATATTTTTTATTTTTACTTTAGGGAAGACAATATAAACTTCATCAGCATATGAATGTAAAGAGGGTGAGATTCTGATCATCAGATCAGATATTCAACTCCGACCTACATTTGGGTAGGCATGATTGTGTATACTGGTTAGATAAGTACAAGTTGTTTAAGGGTGTTGAACTCACATAACTTTTTTTATAGAAATTGAACTGTTGGCTTAAAATGGCTTAAAATAACAGATTCTGGCTGTGTTATAGTTTCAAAAATTTCCAACTTTTAATAATCTTTTAATTTGATGAAAATTGATGTTTTAATTAAAGGAATTAGATTATTAGGTATCTCAAAAACTATTAATTTTAAGTAGAGGATATTTTGTAATTGTCATAATGACTTGCTATAGGTGATCTTGTAAAGATTACATTTTTTATATAACCCTTTGTGATGATTTATTTTCTTTTGATCTTACTATTTCAATTTTTTAAATGTATTTCAAACATATGGTGAATCAGTTCAGAGCCGTTAGGTACTTGATTTTTGCCTCCATGAGGAAGGTTTTTTTTAATACCTACATTTCAAACTCATGCTGTCCACAGCTCTTAATCAATACCCTGCTTAACACACTTTTGTGGGAAATAGCTGTCGACCTTGACTATCCTTTAGCAAACTCTTACAGGAATGTTGTGAACTGTTTCCTTCCCCCCTCCACCCCCTTCCACTGGAATACTCCAAATTTTCATTCTCACCTGGTATAAGACATAATAGAGATATCAATTTTTTTTTTTTAAACACCCATCATTTGTACTATGTATTGCTGGTTATTTCTTGAATTTCATCGTAATTAATTAACTCGGTGCACCTCTTTTCTTGACTTTTGTAAAGAAGCCAATTTTTACCACCTGCAAACACCATTATGTTTTGCCTGAAAAATAATTATAACATGTCACCTCTTTATATTTACGGACTGTTGTGAAGAAGCCTGTGTTTACCACCTACAATATTCAAGCTATTTTCCTTGGTGAGGTGAAATCATGTCTGCACCGTATTTATTGTGAATACAGCACTTTTAATACTATTTTGATCAAACTACTTGATTATACCCTTAGACCATTAATATTTGCTCATCTAACATGGGTATGCATAGTTGTTTTTAAACTAAATAATCAATATTATTTCAATTAAACCTTATGTAGGTTGAAGATTGAAACACTTAAAATTGGTTTTTGATCTTATGTTTGATGAAGTGAGTTTTAAGGGGAATGATTAATTGGATTAATTGATAGAAAACCAATTTATCGCTCAGAATAGTAGTTTCAGACAATGTTTTAAATCCAAAAAATAGAATACTTAGCATTTAAAATTTTCAATAGACATAATTAATTTAATTGGTTTCTGAAAATTATTAACTGTGAACTCTAGATTTTTGTGTGTGACATGTTAACTTGCTACAGATGAGCGTGTAAAGATTGGAATGAGATTGTACATAAGAATTTTGAACAACCAAACATTTATTATTACAAAGAGAGTGTTTATATGTGTTAATTTAATTTTTATCTTGTTACCTACATAAATTATATAATTTTTAAATTATAAAGGTTTTGTATAGCACCATAAACCATTTATTCGTAAATTCAAATACTTTTTGTCTGATATGTATATACTTTAGAATTAAATTAAGAATTATTTTTATAGGCTATTATAGAAAAGTGTTGTTGTTGTTAATATTTCTAATTTTATTCTGTTTTATTCTGTATTTTATTCTGTTCTAGACTCAATATAAAGAGGAATGTAATTTGTATAAAAGGTATCATTATGTAGGAACGTTATGTAGAGGTATCATTGCTATTTGAACGCTAGAGATGTAGCGTGTCAGGAAAGAACGTTTTGTATCACTATAATGTTAGAACGTTTGATAGATGCATCACTATTATGTTAGAACGTTTGATAGATGTATCACTATTATGTTAGAACGTTTGATAGATGTATCACTATAATGTTAGAGCGTTAGGTAGAAGTATCACTATAATGTTAGAACGTTAGGTTGATGGATCATTATTAAAGAACGTTTGATATGGATAGATTTAGGAAATAATGTTTAATTTAATTTAATTTAAGTTATGTTTGTAACACAGCTTTTTATTGAGGTCATGGAAGAGGGACCAATAGTAAATTCTTAAATGTCGTGTCGACGTTATGGGGAAATTGCATCAGACATTGTATCTTTTATTTTTACATAGCTTACTTTGTGTTGGGATCACTTTGATCAAACTTTAATATGAATTGTTAAATCATTGAGTTAACGTATATGGAAGTTATTTGGTTCGATATGCCAATGTAATATTTGTATAACTTATTCTTTATTTGCGTCTTGAAAGACCTTAAGTCCTGTTTTCGCTAAAGTGTAACCAGCCATAACCCAATTTATGAAAGACCTTAAGTCCAGTTTGTTTGTAAATGTTCAGCGCGCATAATGCAATGTTTTCTTTTATAGTAGCTATAGGATGTTTTGAATTAAGGCCATTTTTCCCGTGTTTGTTTTCTACTTTGTGCCAATTAAAGTATTCTTCATTTAAACTCTGCTCTT
>CABFVX010010599.1:0-12840 GCA_902151425.1 Timema shepardi | reverse complement strand
TAACAAGGAGATAGCAGTCATTTCAACAATCTAACAAGGAGATAGTAGTCATTTCAACAATGTAACAAGGAGATAGTAGTCATTTCAACAATCTAACAAGGAGATAGTAGTAATTTCAACAATGTAACAAGGAGCTAGTAGTCATGTTAATGTAACAAGGCGATATTGGTCCTGTCGACAAGGTAACAAGGAGCTAGTAGTCATTTCAACAATGTAACAAACATTAGATCACGCAATTGGAACCACAACACACTTCCATTACCAAATATGGTTTGTGTGTCAATGACGGTCCAGACACAGCGTCTAACCACGTGACTCTACCATAGTCACGTGACAGGACAGCGCACCACCGCAGCAGAGATAGATGCTTTTTACATTACAATGAAAAGTTAGATAGGAGCAGGCCGCGAGACATGTCACGTGCTCTGCCGTCCGAAAAACATGCTCTCACGTTTTGTAAAACATGTCGTCGTGTCTGGCATCTTTTGGGTCCATTCGTGCAAACCCGCCGCTTGTCTGCTCTGGTTGTCCAGACATCAGAGCTGCCAACCCCTGCCTAGTAAATAGGATTATTGTGTCATTTGAATAGTTGATATTTTTTTATCATTCTTATAAAAAAAATATAGTTTGGGTACTGAACGTTTAAAAGGCGAGTTCAAGACAAATAATTAATTTGAGATTCATTATCGGACGAGTACAAAACCAGATATATACAAGAAGTCGATGGATAAAAAGACGTGTGTTATGTGTTTTACCATTCAAAAAGTTTTAAAAACTTGCATTTGTCATCTGTTAATTTATTTTAGGGGCTACGAAATGCCCCATCTTCAAATCTTTTTTCACCGTAAGGCTACATCTGACACAAGCCATTGGCAGCCCTGACACGAATCCTCCCCCCACCACTGTTTGTTCGTGTATGTGTAGTTTGCAGGAGCCACGCAAACAAGTAGTCGTGGAAATGATAATTAGTTCAGTTGGGGAAAACCCACAAATATGGGACGAATTTGGTGAAGAGTACAAAGATCGCAATAAAACAAGAGATACACGGAAAAAGTGTTTGTGGTCAAATGAAGCCACATATTTTAACTTTTAAACTATGGAAAGAATTTGTTAAGTTTAAAATAATTCATTTGTTGTTGTGTTATGTTCCCACAAATACGAGGACAGCTGTATTTACAATACAGGGGAGCCCCTCGGATGGATCTGGTTATCCTATCACCAGCATATTTACAATAATGGGGTAGAAGGCAGGATATGTGAGGAAATGTACCGGCATTTGTGTGTATGTAGTCTGAAACCACCTCAAAATACCCTTCTGGGTTTATAACTGGTTCAGTAGGTATCCTGCCTGTCCATCTCACATTAATAATGGATATACACATCCGGTAATGGAACCCAGACCATCAGACCACACTAAGAGGGCCTGCCTGGGGCCAACACAGTCCAGTCGAGAGACAATGGTGGATAAACACCGACAGAGCTCGAACCTGGGTCGTCAGATGACAAGTCACGACAAGGAGAGACTAAGCCCTCATCAGTTCAAAATCAGCCCAGGTTTAGCTCAACATCAAAACATTTCAATTGGGCTCAAATATACGGGACAGTCATGGAAGTAAATATAGACCCAGTAGGTCTAGTTTAGTTTTATACACTCGATAACATCAGTCACGGCTTGACGGAGTTTACACGCGACTCTCATATAAAAGGTAACAATTCGTGATTGTTGGGAGTAACTCGCGCCCCCTTAACTCGTGATTGTTGGGAGTAACTCGCCCCCTTAACTCACGATTGTTGGGAGTAACTCGCGCCCCCTTAACTCGTGATTGTTGGGAGTAACTCGCGCCCCCTTAACTCGTGATTGTTGGGAGTAACTCGCCCCTCCTTAACTCGTGATTGTTGGGAGTAACTCGCCCCCCTTAACTCACGATTGTTGGGAGTAACTCGCGCCCTGTTATTGCCTGTACAACACTTGGCATTGGCCTCGGCTTGTGGGCCAGAACGTTAAAAAGCGTCACACCCACAAATATCGCCGTATCAAGGTTTTAAGTTTTTTGAAATGAGATATCTCAGTTATTACAGATGATGGTGTAATTATTGTTCGTGGGGTCTGCCATTTGAGTTTTAACTAAGAGTTTAACATAGCTACGAAAACTTATGAGACGAGTAAATATAATACAGAACATATTTTCTTTATCGAATTTGGAACCCCGCTCCTCTTTTCCCCATCTAAAGTAACTACTGCAAACGTGTCTGGTTTTGGAACTTTAAAATGTCCTCACGGGAATGTGTTGACGTAATGATGTCAACTTAATTTGACTTAAATGCCGCTTTCCTTTACAATTAGAAGTTGTTTGCGTACTTGTGTTTATTCAGGTTTTAGTCAGATTCTAATCATAGATCAAATAATTGCAAGTTGTTAGTAAGGAATGATCGTCTTTGCTGGGTTCCGCCACGTACAGCCAAGTACTCGGTCCCGACAAACTGGTCCTACCTACATTAGGACATTGCCCCAGCCTCCTTGAGACGCTACAACGGTACATCATCAGACAACAGCGGGTGCTGCTTTCTGTGAGAGCTACGAGTCTATTGCGCCAACAACATGGACTTTACACAAACAAACGAATGGATTTATTGAAACACCGAAATATAAACTAGGAACTAATTCAGAACTAAAGCAATGAAATTGGTTCGAACAGAGGAACTAAATAAAGGAGATAAAAATAAACTATGCAGACATACCTTCTTAGGTCCATCCTGGATAATCATGTCGTACTCGAGCCCTTCTTCAGACATGGTTTGACTAGAAAAGTAAATAAAATAAACAAACTAATTTGGCAGTAGAACAATAGCTTTATGGATATCACAATGTTGAAGAATAAATCGTCTCGCCAGCAAGTTGTGCTGTCACGTCTACACCACTTCCTAACTTAGCTCACTTCAAATGACAGGAATCTGAAGATTGGTAAGCAGACAGCGAATGAGGCGCGAAAAGTAAATAAAACTATAACCTTCAGTGAGCGCCATCCTGTAGACCAGATCGTAACTAATAGAGTTTCTTCATCTTGTACTAAAAGTGTGCCACACGCACTGATCTCTATAATAAAACTGGATAGACATCTCATACTAACCACCATTTTGTGAGAGAGAGAAATTATCGGGTATCTCTTTCTCTCTTAAACACAAACAAGGCAATGAGGCGTTTCGACATCGTTCGCTAATTCTTATGGACTCTGAGCACGGGATGACTACTGGATAGCTCAATGGTAGAGCATTGGCGTACTAAGCGAAAGGTCCTGGGTTTGATTCCCGTGTCCAGGTGTCATTTTTCAATTTTTAGAATATGATAAATTATTTAGATGCGGAAAAATCCGTATCAAAACATATTATATAATAGCTTTGGCTATTTTATTACTAACAACCAAAATAACGTTTCCGTTAGTGAGAACTTTTCTTTATTCTATGTATATTTTAATTTTGCATATCTATTTTTATAAAATAAAACAATAGGTGTTAAAGTGTTTAATTTTAATTATCCTTTTTTTTAAAATATTCATATTAAAAATATTTGTCGCTGTTATAGTTTAGCAATTTTCCACTAGAACTCTCTTCAAACAGAATTTATTAATGATTTTGTATTTTAATTAGTCATGACTTTCTTAAAGGTGAGTAAAACCAAGAACTAGGAAAATAAAACAATAAATTAAAATGCATATGATTTTGTAAATCAAACTAAATTTTGTACACATTAATTGTGCATTATCTGACATGTTTCTGAAGCTTTATTAATTAGTAACCGTATTACTTTCAGGCTTTAAGATTTAACACAAAGGTGCTTTATACATTCTCACTAGTACCAACAACGGCTAAATAATGTGCCTATACTAGCGCTATAATTAATTATATAATTATATTTTTAAAAAAACACGAAAACATTATAGATTGTGCCATTTATTATAGAACAATAGCATTACTGTGGATCCACACGTTCGGTGTAAAAAGGGATCTGATATTTGGTTATGTGACAACTCTAACCTAATCACAATAAATCCGCACTGCTCGAGTAGAGATAATTTCAACTTTTCCAGCGTTTCTACAGGAAACTCACTAAGAAGACCCAATCAGCGCATGTGCAAACTTTCAAACATGGGTTATTTATAAACACGGCATAATATTACGATAGCGTATCTCATAAGTAATGATTTAAAAAAGACACTTAAGTGGAATCTATGAGGTTTATCGATGACAAAATCAAACCCAGACAGAAAGAAAACATATAATTTTATTTTAAATACATTAACTTGAACTGATGGTAATAATTACGTTTTTAAGTTTGACATTTCACAATATCATGGGTAAACAAAGCTTCCCAACTTTCCACGAATGTGTGAACAGCTACACCACTAAGAGGTGTGGACTCACTGTACTGCTTTCAAATTTCAGCATATATATGTGAATTCAGCTTTAATCTCACAGGTCAGCAAAATCATGTTAAAGATCATACACCAAAGATTGAAGCAATACATGAAAAATTGGTTTACTTTTGACTCTGATATTCAATCGAGACAAATTATATCAAAAAATCTAAAGATAATTTAATTTTTAAACAAAGCTTCGTATTACTCAGAAATAGAGTAACATCCTTGCGTAGATACTTTTTTTTTTCAAAACAACAACATATTAATAAGCAGTTTGATAGAAAAATAGGTGGCATTAGGAAAATATGGATATCTAAATATAACACTCTCCGAAAAACAAATAAAATTTCTCAACCGGCTATAAAATAAAGTATAAACCTTAATAAAGTTGCTATTAATGAACCAACTTATATAGCTAATATCTTTAATGGTTTATTTGCAAATGTTGGCCCTAATTTGGCAAATAATATCCTAAACGTGGTTCCCGTAACAAACACAAAAAAATAACACGCAAAAGGGTAAACATTGAGAAAATTTAAAATGGTGGATGGTTCTGAATTGCTTCCTATCATAAAGTCACATCCTTACAATTGTTCACCCGAAAACGATAATATAAGGTAGTGGGAATTTAGGCGTAGGATTGTTTATTGACTTGACTGAAGCATTTGATACAGTTGTTCAACAGATAATAATTAATAAATTAATCATTTACAAATAGAAAAGTTAGCTTTGACATGGTTAGAAAATTACTTAAGATGCAGGTATCAACGATTGATGATTAAGAATTAAGAATGAACTCGGATCTTTATTTCAAATACCTACTAGCCTTTAATTCACTTTAAAATAATTTGAATTAGGAGCTACACAGATTTGGCTCCATGTTAAACCAACACCGAGGAATAAGACCCCCTCTCCTCTATAAAGTCTTCCAAAATCAAATTTAAAAATGTTCTAATTTTACTTCCAAGTCCAAAGAGAAAACTAATGAATAAAAACAAAATAAAAAATGTTGGCTATGGACTAGGGATTAAAATCAAATAACAATGCAAGTTTAATATAAATATTGAAATATATCCCAATGAATGTGAATAATGTTTTATAAAGAATTAAATGTTTATTTCTATCTGTCAAAATTGAAAAGCGCGTTGTTTTGAATTATTTACATCTATTCTTGTTTCTTCTTTTACAATCACGATATCCGCTACTCACTTGTTTGATAGAACTGCGCATGCGTTAAAACAAACATGGTTGACGTTGAAAATAACTACAAGAGTCAAACAAACTTCTTAGAAGGATAATTAGTATGTTTAATAAAAGGTAAGTGATCTTCCTTAAATCAAAATTCCTTATTTAAAAGATTTAAAACAATGTTATACGTTGTTCCTTCCATCTTGTTATTTTATGAATAGATGTAAATAATGTTATTAGTCAGGCCGGCAACCAGCGTGCGAACTTTTAAGTGTTTAATTTCACATAAAATTAAATTGGAACCTATTCACAAAAAGTATAAAATATAGGGAAATATAAGGTAGGGTGGCAAATTACGTTACAAACTCAAGGTGGGAAAATGTCATATTGTTTCAACAGATGGACTTGTTAGTTATTGTTTCAAAACTTTGCTTCTTATATGTATATGCCCTAATAATGTATGTCTATGTTGTTGTTTTTAAATTGTATATTCTTTGTCTTCTTTGTTTTGTTAATTTTCGGTATTTTTGTGGCTCCGATAAGAAGGACAAATTAAATAGTTTTTATGTCCAACGCTTCTTTATCTCTACTTAAATATTACGTCCAATGTATTTACGTCGGGTGGACGATAAGTGACAATTAGTGTTTACTTTGTTAAACATTGTGTAGGTTTGGTTTTATGGAATCAATAAAAATAGTTCTTTACCGCCTTCTTTATATTTACATTTTCCTATATAAATCACTTGTGTTCAATTAAGAATTTAAAGATGTAGTGAAGAAAATTATTATTTATGAGTGTTATTATAACAAATAATTTTATAAAATTGTATTTTCCAGTCAAATGTTTTTACACTGTTGTAACATTATGAGGTTTTTCATATTCTGTAACACAATATTAAAACATCATTTCGGAAATCTAGAAAGATTTTTTGCCTTTATAATTATTTTACTTTGTTAAAACTCCCTGCAATTCACATTCGTCTGAAAAATATTACTTTAGCAAAAATGTGTAAGTGAAATAGAATTTAATAACAGTTGATCATTTTTTGGTAAAAGATAGTAAAAGTAATAATATAAATAAAATAATAGTAAAGATAGTAGTAAAAACTACTGCAAATAAAATACCTACTGAGTCGTTGATACCATTATTATAACATATGGAAGTACTGGCAACGATCTTAGATAGCAGCACATATGCCAAAAACATGTTACAACAAATTTAACATTGACTTTACTGATCTTTCGTGAGTATATATTCATCTCTTTGACTGACTCTGATTTGTAATTTATGAAATGTTGCCTATATTTTGCATACATTTTTACTAGCATGGACCTTGATACTGAGAGTACAACGACATCAATTGATGATAAAACCGAAGACTTTGGAGAAAATCCAACTAGAGACACATTAGCTGAAGGTTTAATGTGTTTATTAAAATCCACAACTGATCAACTAGATGAGAGAGTCCGTGCTACAAGGTAAATTAATAACTCTACTGATATGTTCTCTGGAGCCATTCAAACTTGTCACCTCCTTAAGAAAACATTTATTGACTGTTGTAAAATAGCTAATCTGTTTATGGTGACACATTTACCTTATTTATATTTAAATTAATTTGATTAAAACAAATATTAAATATTTATGTAATGTGATAAATATTAAGACAAAGCATTTGTAATTTGTATATCAGTTCAATCCTACCAACCCTCGAGGTATAACACTCTGTCTACTAAAATGTAATCTTAGTGGACGTAACCAAGTGAAACAATGACAAAATTAGGCAAGTAATCGTATCCTGGCAATCCTGACCGAGGTGAGGGCTGCCAACTTGCTAGTCTCAAGCGACATTAAACCTGGAATGGACTATTTTTTCCCCCGACAGGACACTTCTGTTCCTAGACTTAATTGTAGCCTACCAACATAAAAACAAGCCAGCTTTATATAGGCCTACAAGGGACAATACTAGTGGGGAGGTTTGTAATTGGTGGGGGAATAATTCTGAATCTAGATTTTCATTTCTAGAGTGCATTGTAGGATATTGATAGGTTCCTCTGTGACAACAATTAATTTCCTAAAGGGCCTAGTATTAGATTGTGGAAAGGGGCAAATCACAGTACTGTTGGTGACTCTTATTATAAGAAAAAATGTCTCAATAGATGAACTTCTTAAATATATTTAGGTGAAAACCAGTTTATTGACACTAGAAGGCAATTTTTGTCTGGCTTCTAGAGTGACCTGTTTTTAAAAATGGCTGCTTGATAGCGATGTCAGTCGCGACGGCAGGTAGTGATCCTTGTGTTAAAGGACTCGAGCCTTGGAGCTTCCTTCTTAACCTGGAGGATGTGACTGAAGCTAATTATAAGCTACCAACAGCATTAAAACCAGCGGTTTGTGACGCTTCTAGCAAACTCCCTGTCAGCCTTGATTATCTCTTACAACATGGACAGTCATCCTCTCAAAATATTTACCCACTTATTGGACGGGTTTCTAAATGAGACATTGCTTTGAGAGAAAATAACACCAAAAAATGACAAATTTATTTATTTTGTCGAAATGGAACACATTTTAGAAATTTTGAAAATTCCTCCTGTACACCAGAAATGTAGGACGTCTGGTCTCCCTGCTGAAAAAGTCAGGATTTGAATTATGTCCAAGTGTAACGGGGGAACGTGGGGGTAATTTATCTCGATGGTTCTCCTCTCTTCCACCATTCAAATGAAGGTACATTTCCTTCAACTTTACCTAGCACTCCTTTGAAAACAATTTAAAAACTAGAATTGGACTTCTCTATCGTGGATTCGCGGTGGTCTCAGAGAAATTCATCAGGTCTGGCACTTAGATTCACTTGGTAGCTCTGTATAGTCACGGGTTCTGGCACTTAGATTCACTTGGTAGCTCTGTATAGTCAAGGGGTCTGGCACTTAGATTCACTTGGTAGCTCTGTATAGTCAGGGGGTCTGGCACTTAGATTCACTGGGTAGCTCTGTATAGTCAGGGGGTCTGGCACTTAGATTCACTTGGTAGCTCTGTATGGTCAGGGGGTCTGGCACTTAAGATTCACTTGGTAGCTCTGTATAGTCAGGGTGTCTGGCACTTAGATTCACTTTGTAGCTCTGTATAGTCACGGGGTCTGGCACTTAGATTCACTTGGTAGCTCTGTATAGTCAGGGGGTCTGGCACTTAGATTCACTTGGTAGCTCTGTATAGTCAGTTGGTAGCTCTGTATAGTCAAGGGGTCTGGCACTTAGATTCACTTGGTAGCTCTGTATAGTCAGGGGGTCTGGCACTTAGATTCACTTGGTAGCTCTGTATGTATGGTCTGAATCGTGTCGTTGGTTCCAGATTCACTCACTCTGATGATTTGTTCCAGAATCAGTCAAGTGGAACTGAGACAGCAGATTGAAAGTCTATCTAGTGAACTCAAGAAGATATCGGAGGTCCAGCAGTGCCCTCTGGAGTTGGACTTGTACGTGAGGAAGTTGCTGAACGCTAAACTGAAAGTAACAGTTGTTAGTAACATTCTATCAGACTGCACAGGTAACTTGACATCTTTAGTAACATTCTACAGACTGCACAGGTAACTTGACATCTTTAGTAACATTCTACAGACTACACAGGTAACTTGACATCTTTAGTAATATTCTACAGACTGCACAGGTAACTTGACATCTGTCTGTTTCCAACCCTTGAAATAACCTCAAGGCCAACAGAAAGTTTGTTATTCTTTGAGAACTATTATATTCTGCTTAGTTAACTCCATGTTCTGAGATAAGAGAGATGTTTTGTTGCCCAGTAGTACATCTGATAGTTTCATCTGCTATCCCAACATGCATTGCAGCTGTCGTATGTGCGAGTGTTGAGCGTCTGTTTGTCCGCAGGAGCGGCTGAACAAGGTTCACCAGATGGTAGCGAGAGAGAGCGCTCGTCGGAAAATGTTATTAGAACCGTCGCCGAGCTGTTCTCCGCTAGAAGTGGCGTACACCTCGATCCAGTGACGAGGCCGCCAACCTGCACCTTCCAGTCAACATCTGTCACTGTTTGTTATATCTACCTCCGAGGGGCTCACTATCAGGGGGGCCACTCCTCACGCCACTTGTCACTGTCTTTCTACCCAGAATGGAAACCCCAGATTTTAGTCACCTGACCTCGGCGGACTATGAACACGTTTATGAACCTGCAGAAGATACGTTCCTGTTGCTCGACAGTCTCGAAGAGGACCTCCCGTTGATCCGGCGACTGAGTCCCGCCCTCTGCATGGAGATAGGAAGCGGCTCTGGAGTGGTTATAACCGCTCTGGCCAAGAGTCTGGGTCCAAGCAGTAGCTATCTCGCGGTCGATATCAACCCGGCGGCTTGCAAGGCCACCCGGGGTGTTGGCCACACAAACAGTGTCTCTGTCGACGTGGTTAACGGCGACTTGGTGTCTGGCTTCAGGAAGCAGATGACGGTGGACCTGTTGGTGTTCAATCCTCCGTACGTCGTGACCGACTCTGCGGAGATGAAGGGGACAGGAGTGTCCCGGGCTTGGGCCGGGGGCATTAAGGGGAGAGAGGTAAGGCCGATCATCAAACAAGTGTACCTGCATTTGCATGAAGCGCGAGATGAAAACTATCCTCAGTACACGATCCCACTATCTTCTCCGTGTCTTTCGGAAATTCTAACACTCTCGGTAAAATTACCCTATCTTTCACCTGGGGAAGGTTTTTTACAGCTTCATTTTTGTCCCACATGTGAATGCTGGTGCATTTTATTTAAGTTAACCTTCCCCACTTCTCTCCTTAATTTAGTGTAAGTTTGATATAGCCTTTGATTAACTTGTGATCAAAGGTTTGCTGGATCCACTGTCTCAGGAATACAAATCTTGGAATTGAATTTGAATTTGACTTGTGGAAAATACGAGTAACATTCCTACATTGTGCGGGGTCTGGTTGTTGCAGGTAATGGACAGGCTATTTCCTGACCTACCACACCTGTTGTCTGCTCGAGGAATATTCTACCTCGTCGTGATATCAGACAACTGTTTGGAGGAGATAGAACACGTCCTTGGTCGACTAGGCTTCTCGATGACAGTCCTCAACGACAGGAAGATAAGAGGAGAACACCTGTTAGCTGTTAGATTTGTCAGAGAGAAACAATGTCCGCTATGAATACACTTTGTACAATAATTACTGAGTTGTATTATCTCTGTATGGTGCCAATGAGTTGCTCACCAGTTAATAGTTAAAATGGTGCGAGTGGCGACTCCTCTGTCCATCTCCGTGACGAGCCAGACAAGTGATAGATCGCTCATTACACTCGTCAGAGCAGCACTGTCAACACTAACACTTGTGATTACCAGAGCCTGGATTATTATGTCATTACATATTTTCATCCTGACACTTAGAAATGTCGGCAAATTACTCTGTTCGGAACTATATTTCTGGTATTAGTGTTATATATTCATACATTGATGATTTCTACATAAAATTACAAATTTTGTGTGTTTTTTAATTGTATTATTTTTATGTCTTTCTTGAGGAAAATAGTCTTAAATAGTGTTTTCAGACAGACTGTACTTTGATTGAGAAATGTAAACAGTGAGAGGATGGCATTGAGCAGAGTGTAAGTCAAGTACGCTGACTCGTTAAATGGGAGTTCTGTCGCCAGTAGCGCAGTGTGTTCATTTGTAAACACAATTCTCGGATATGATTAGCATATTTTCCCGTTGTTCTTTGGTCAAGAGAAAAAACAAATTACTAAAACTGAACCCGAAATGAACCAATGAAATGTAATTTGAAGTCTGTCACAATATTTCGACACGCAGGTCACTCGAGTATCTGGGGTGGGTGTAATAAACAACTTGAGGGAGTAGTTTTCAAAGCAGCGCCAACAGCGGAGCGAGAAACCCGTCAACCTGGTGAGTGTCCCGAGAACCTCCACACAGATTGCATTCCTACCAATGTTTCTCTCGGACAAAGGTTTAGTCATTCAATGTTGGATATCGTCCCATCATTTTACAACTGATTCTGTTGGTTACTTGACATGAAAATCTGGGCTCTGGTGATAAAAACACTCAAAGTTAACACCGATCTCAGATCTCGCGAAGCCGGTGCAATACTAAATCTCGACTAATCAAATCTTACGCCTGCTTAAAGAAACTTTGTGTCGAGTGTGAATCTAATTTATTGTGACATTTATTATAGCAAAACTAGTCCTAGTCAAATTCAATGCTTGAAATAAATTGGTTAGAATATTTTATTTAGAAATATGTTCAGGCTTACTATAATGTTTCAAATCAAACCTGTTTTGAATGTTTAATTTGTTCTGTTTCTGAATTTAATAAAATGTTGATAAACAATTTAGACAGAGTTTAATTTAATTTAAAAAAATGTAAATAACCCTAACTTTGAGATGAGAGTTCAAATAAATGACCCCACTGTCTAATTATTAGGGCAAAGGTTTATTGATATTGTCCCCCTCCCCCCTCCTCAAGTTAACTGCTCTAACCACTCTACCGGTTGTATTCATTGGTTTACCAAGTATGAATTACAGATACCAATTTTAAACTAAGACCATCAAACCCAAATTAAGATTCAACATTTAGAATTACCCGCCTCTGTGGCGTAGTTGGCTAACGTGCTTGTCGTGTTGAGATCGAGGTTCGAATCTCGGTCGGGTGAACTGGGGATGGTTTTCCACTCTCCTTCCACGCAAATGCGAGTTCACTTCCTCTAATACAACCTTCCCAATTCCTAATCCATTAGAGTAGTTAGTACTTAAAGCGTGTAACCTGAACGGGTAGTAAGACGCGGTGCTAAATATTAATATTAAACATTTAGAATTGATTCTGCTTCTTCAATATTAACATTCAAAATTTTGAATCTTAGTAAGATTGTGGTTCTATCTGGAATTTTCGAAGGTTTACACACTAACACCCCTCCCCCTGTCTCGCCTTCCTCCATCTTTACTCTGTTCCATTCGTTCTTCCTCGCTCTGGTCTCTCGGAACACAACTCGTGTTATCTACTCTATATCCGCACTAGAGCTAAGCGCACACATGTGACCTCCAATTACCACTTCTACACCCCCTAGCTCGCTGGAACATTGGGTTTGAGAAACCGACTGTCTCCACCGCGATCCATCTTGGTAACCACTCCTACACCTCCTAGCTCACTGGAACTGTCTCCACCACGATCCATCTTGATAACCACTCCTACACCTCCTAGCTCGCTGGAACTGTCTCCACCACGATCCATCTT
>CABFVX010010598.1:0-13474 GCA_902151425.1 Timema shepardi | reverse complement strand
GTTTCGATATAAACGCTCCAAATAGCTTACATATACACTTTTCTGTGTATAAAGGACTGTTTTGAAACGCCTGCAACACTACTACTGTCGTGGCTCTGGCGCGATCAGTGTTGTGAGAATCCGGTGACGTCACACGTGACCTACTCACAACCTGTTTCAACATGTAGTGAATAATGCCCACTAAACTGACACCGCATGTCACAACAGGATTGTTACATCATGATGACGTCACTTAGGGTCAATGTTTGTGTTTCAATGCTATGAAAGATGGGTGAAGAGGAAATTATATTTGTAAGGGTTCCAACCAGGATGACTAACGTAGGGGAAACGTTCCATCTGTAAGGAGTAAGTCAAAATAGGGATGAGGCGAGAGCGGAGATTATTTTTATTGGGGAAAGGACGTATACGATACTCACAGCCCTAGTATGGATTTCTTCCCAAATTTTGTATATTTGAGTTTGGAATAAAATATTAATCGCCAACCCGCCTCGGTGGCGTAGTTGGCTAACGCGCGAGTCGTGTTGAGCTCGACTGCTGAGGACGGGGAGATCGAGGTTCGAATCTCGGTCGGGTGAACTGGGGGTTGTTTTTCCTAAATGGTTTTCCACTCTCGCTCCACGTAAATGCGGGTTCACTTCCTCTAATTCAACCTTCCCAATTTCCAATCCATTAGAGTAAATAGTACTTAAAGCGTGTAACCCGAACGGGTAGTAAGACGCGGTGCTAAATATTATTATTATTATTATTAATCGCCATGGATTAAGTAAGTTTTATATTATTATAATGTGGAGCTTAACTTGGAGAGGTCCGCTGAGTTCTAGGAGGGATTCTGTAGTTTATAATATTAACACTATGTTCGATGTACAATTAGTTATTACTAGTTTAAAGTGCACGATTACCAATGTAGGTGATACACGATCAATGGCTTGTTCCTCTCCTCACCTGTGTTGACTCTCACCAGGAGCAGCACTGCAGTCAAGCGCCACATGCCTCGAACCTGAAACATAGATCACCACATCTTAGTCATTTCAAAAACTTCAAGATGGACACACTTCTAAGTCACAGTATTCTTCTTCTTAATAATAATAATAATAATAATAATAATAATAATAATAATAATAATAATAATAGCCTTTGTTTATCTGGCGAAGTTAAGGTGTTAGACTTCTCTGCCACTTAACAAGTGTTGAATACAACATACACTATTACATTAATTGAAATACATTTTAATAAAGAAATATTCAAATGAGTAGAAAACCATTCGCACGCTCATTGATACACTCATTTAAAGCTCAAGTAGTTTCAGGAACTCAGTTTAGCTTGTTAGACAAGATAAATTGTGTAGCCGCATGCTTTGTGGAGCAATACTAATAAATGTAGCCTTCACCTTTCATTTATTTCTGACCAACCCAGTTTATTAAAATACTTAGAAATATGGTCATGCCACATGTGTTTTGTAGTCGTTCTGCTAGATCGTCTCTTAAGTCATCGTATACTACGTCACAGTAGTCAAAGTGCGGCATTATTAAGCTCTGTACAAGGATAATTCGTACATTTTCTGGGAGAAAATTCTCCAACCTTCCCAGCAATTTTAGGCAGGCATACACTTTCTTGGAAATCGAAGTTACCTGATCTGTCCAATTAATATTTTCATCAATAATCACACCAAGGTTTATAGCTATTGTTGTCAGTTGTACTGTGGCTACTTCTAATCTTATGTCAGTCAGAAGGGAACGGTCCACATTCCGTAATAGTCTGCTGGTTCCTATAAGAATGGATGGAGTTTTATCAGGGTTCAATTTAAGTCCATTTTTTTAGACCAAGCATTCATTGCAGCTAGGTCAATATTTATTCGTTGTATGGCTGTATTCATTGAAGAACGGTCAGTGGAAATATATATTTGAAGGTCGTCTGCATAAATATTATATATACAGTATGACATTGAAGAAGTGATATCGTTCACATACAGAGAAAAAAGAAATGGCCCTATAACTGAGCCCTGTGGAACCCCAGCCTCAACTGAGCGCCATGTTGAGAACGTGTTGAGACCATGTTGCCCATCATAACAATTTGCTGGTGGCCATGTTGAGAACGTGTTGCCCATCATAACAATTTGCTGGTGGCCATGTTGAGAACGTGTTCCCTATCATAACACTTTGCTGGTGGATATGTTGAGAACGTGTTGCCTATCATAACAATTTGCTGTTGGCCATGTTGAGAACGTGTTGCCTATCATAACAATTTGCTGTTGGCCATGTTGAGAACGTGTTCCCTATCATAACAATTTGCTGGTGGCCATGTTGAGACCATGTTGCCCATCATAACAATTTGCTGTTGGCCATGTTGAGACCATGTTGCCTATCATAACAATTTGCTGTTGGCCATGTTGAGACCATGTTGCCTATCATAACAATTTGCTGTTGGCCATGTTGAGAACTAGTTGCCCATCATAACAATTCGCTGTTGGCCATGTTGAGACCATGTTGCCTATCATAACAATTTGCTGTTGGCCATGTTGAGACCATGTTGCCCATCATAACAATTTGCTGGTGGCCATGTTGAGACCATGTTGCCTATCATAACAATTTGCTGTTGGCCATGTTGAGAACGTGTTGCCCATCATAACAATTTGCTGTTGGCCATGTTGAGAACGTGTTGCCCATCATAACAATTTGCTGGTGGCCATGTTGAGAACGTGTTCCCTATCATAACAATTTGCTGTTGGCCATGTTGAGAACGTGTTGCCTATCATAACAATTTGCTGTTGGCCATGTTGAGAACGTGTTCCCTATCATAACAATTTGCTGGTGGCCATGTTGAGACCATGTTCCCTATCATAACAATTTGCTGGTGGCCATGTTGAGAACGTGTTCCCTATCAAAACACTTTGCTGGTGGCCATGTTGAGAACGTGTTCCCTATCATAACAATTTGCTGGTGGCCATGTTGAGAACGTGTTCCCTATCATAACAATTTGCTGTTGGCCATGTTGAGAACGTGTTCCCTATCAAAACAATTTGCTGGTGGCCATGTTGAGAACGTGTTCCCTATCAAAACACTATGCTGGTGGATATGTTGAGTACGTGTTCCCTATCATAATAATTTGCTGGTGGCCATGTTGAGAACGTGTTCCCTATCATAACACAAGCTAAAAGGTTTGGCAACAGTTAACTGAGAGAGAGAGAGTGAGAAGATAAATCTTTACTCCATAAGACCTGCAGTTCCCCCAGCTAGGTATGAAATTAGGCGTAGTCAGGTTTACGATCCTCATTGGTTTCAGCCATCAAGTAGATACAATTTGAGACTTAACTAGGAGTTTTGAAAAGCTACGGTATATGAAGATATTGTTCACAGTCCGTATAGTTATGTTCAAGATGGTCACATTAAGTTTATACATAAATAGCTCTTTAGTGAAATTAGGTTATTATTATTATTATTATTATTATTATTATTATTATTATTAGCACCGAGTCTTACTACCCGTTCGGGTTAGACACTTATGTATTAACTATCCTAATGGTTTTAGGGATTAGGAAGGATGTATAGAAAGTATACCTGAATTTGCTTGGAGGGAGAGATGAAAAACAAACCTCAGTAGACCCGACCGAGATTCGAGACTCGATCCCCCGTCATCGGCTGTCCAGTCTACTGCGAGAGTAGCGCGTTAGACCCCGCGGCCACCGAAGCGGGTAAAATGAAAATTTCATCATCCAAACAAACTAAATTATCCCATAGTTTAGGAAATTGTAAAATAACCTTTTAATAAGGATTCTTCTAATTATTTTAAATTAGTGGTAACTATTATGTAAGTCCATGATGGGGATAATATATTTCTGGGTGACCTGGCGGTCTAGGGGTAAGGTGTCGGACTTCTGTGCTGGGAGTCCGGGGTTCAATCCTCGGTCCTGGCACAGATTTATCTGATTACCAAACCCTTCCTTCACCTCTGACAAGACATCTTGTGAATGTGGGGAATGCCAGGCCTCCACCGTGGTTCGGATCCCACGTTAAACTGTAGGTCCTCCATTTCATCTCACAATCACCCTACCATTACACATTAGCGTAAGTGCGTATAACCCGAACGGGTAGTAAGACGCGGTGCTAATAATAATAATAATAATAATATATTTCGGGCACGGAACAGTGTTGGTTTTAAGACAAGTTACTTTGGTTGAGTTTTCGAGAATAGCCGAGATCGATCTCGAGTTTATTTCAGTCGCGTGTTCATTAATAATGAGCACTAGAACAAAGTGTTAATTAACCTCCGTATAGGCCTACTCATCTCTTGACTTGAAGGGGGACTATCGTTCCAGGGGCAGACAGCAGAACTGTCCTTTCATATACTAGCAACAGTAGCCCCATGGCTTCTTTGGTGCTTACTGACAGCTTTGAAAAGTTACCAGACCAAATTATGTATCCCTACGCCGGACCAAATGATCTGTAAAAACATGTGTTTAGCAGCTGTCACTTCTGACGATCAAAATTTAGGTATATACCTAAATGTTGACTGTCAGAAGTCAGCTGTGAGCTGTCAGTCAGCACCAAAGAAGCCATGGGGCTACTGTAGCGTGAATATACACTTCTTACACATTAATAAATATTATTAAGTTTGCAATATTTTGCTTCCCATTTATGTGGTCACATGCCTTGTGATTAGTTTTTAGAAAGAGACAACATCCGGTACTCCGGCTGAAGCTTATCATTTTGAAAAGTAAATCATAAATTTCCCCAATGCTACATTTTTGGGCCATGCCTCAGATTGAGTCCGGAGCCAATAGTTCGGAAGGCAGACGCCCCACCGACTGAGACAAGGTGATGCCCCACAACTTTACTACATTTTCATACCTATTGTAGATAAGATTTGTGATGCTGTAGTAATTTTTAAACCAAATCCTCCCTCCCCCTTCCCAACAACTGTTACTTCCCGTCAGGGATACAGTATGAGGATTTTAATTTAGAGCTAAATAGGGCACACTTTAAAGGAGATGAACCCGCTAATGAGGGGAGGGAGAGGGTAAATTCTTCTATGAAAGAACTCCCTCAGTAGACTCAACCGGGATTCGAACACTAAACTCTTTGATACCTGCAAAAAATACAATACTATATACATCCATTACATACACATATTCGTGTATACATATATATTTATAATTATACTTTCTTGAAAAATTGTAATAGGCACACAAAGTGTTCATTGGAACAGCAAAGAGACCATCGCCCTTTTAAAACCTTTAAACGCAATATATTATAATCCATACGGTTTCAGAATAATACATTTAGCGGGACATGATCTACCATCAGAATTTATATCAATTAATCCTTAGTGGTATGTATATTTACTAACATGGGTGCGGGGTATAGCTAGTTGTCCCTTATAAGACTTCCCTCCCCATTGGCTTCAAACCTGTCCTGTTTCCGACAGAAAAACCTCCGCCACTTCGTTGTAGTGTGTAGTGTGAATGGTTGGTCAAATGTATATCGAGGGGGAAACAATTATTTTCAACGAGGACACTCCCTCCGAGTGGAGTCACACCTTTCAACAAATAAATACATGTTTTATAAGTGAGCTAGTGTATTCATATATATTTATATTATTTGCTAAATGAATAAGATTTTACGAGTTATATTTACAGTCTTGTGTTATTCTAGAATAGTTTTAATGTGAGGGGGAAATCAAGGTTAATTTCTCAGCCAAGCGCATTGAAGATGTTTATTTTTTATTATTACTATTATTATTAGCACCGCGTCTTACTACCCGTTCGGGTTATACGCACTTACGCTAATTTGTAATGGTAGGGTGATTGTGATATGAAATGGAGGACCTACAGTTTAACGTGGAATCCGAACCACGGTGGAAGGCCTGGCATTCCCCACATTCACAATATGTCTTGTCAGAGGTGAAGGAAGGGTTTGTCTAATCAGATAAATCTGTGCCGGGACCGAGGATTGAACCCTGGCCGCCAGCATATAAGTCTGACACCTCACCCCCTAGACCACCAGGTCACCCGATACTAGTATAGCTGCTAGATGTAAGTGTATAGGGGAATTTTGTATTACTTTCAGTGAAAGAAAATATATGTGCAGTTTAAGCTTTGAGTTTCCGAACATATTGTGCACATAATAACCCGCCTTGGTGGCGTAAGTAGCCAACGCGCTAGCTTAGTGTTGAGCTAGACTGCCGATGACAGGGGAGATCAAGGTTCGAATCTTGCTCGGGTGAATTGTGGGTGGGTTTTCCTAAATGGTTTTCCACTCCTCCTCCACGCAAATGCGGGTTCACGTCCTCTATATTCAACCGTCCCATTTACTTACCCATTAGCATGATTAGTACTTAAGCGTATGACCCGAACGGGTAGTAAGACGCAGTAATTAATGTATACATAATATATAAGATATATGTAAAATCTATAATATATTTATAAAATATTTTTAAATATGCAATATATTATATATAAAGTTTATTTAATATATTAAATAAATTATATATAGGCCTATATTAATATATTTGATAAATTATTCATATATATTTTATAATTACATTAAATATACCATAGTAAACAAGATTATACTATATATTATGTTTATTAATTCTCTATAATATAATTTATACTTAGTATCGGTATATAAAAATGTTATATATATATATACATATATATGATATATATGTAACGTTGCTTGAAATCAACGTTACAAGCAAGAAGAAAATATGAGTAAAATAACACTAATTCTACAACCACGAAGAGTGAACATAACTGGACTCACCAAAAGTGCCCCGTTTCTCGGTCTGTGTGTGTGAAGTCTTGTCAACAAACATCCCTGCCCGCGCATATTGTTCTCGCCCCGAGTGAAAAGACGTAACTGAAAAACATTAGAGGTGTGGCATTGTGAGCGTGTTATTTTCGCGTTGCTTCATGGGAAGTGATCATGTGGTGATCACGTGATGTTCCAGACGTCTCTCCAATGACCTATTTGTTCTTTACCGCCCCTGTCCCTCTGTTCCATGTGAATGTTCTCCTATGTTCTTTTTGTCTTCCCCTATGTTCCCCTCCCCTCAGAGAAAAACTGCTTATAAACTGATGTCGTGTGCCTCAATGGGCACTTCTTGGTTCATCCGTGTCTTGGACACTTATCATAGGATGGGAGTTTTCCCAAGGTACAAATTCAATTTCGGCCGTACTATTCAAAATTACTCTTTGGAAATTTGTTAAAGATTTATTGGTAAGATTGTAGGTTAGGTCTAAATTCCCTTTTTGGCCAGTACATACAAAATTTGCTTTTTGGCTTTCATCTGTATTTCCTTTTATATTGTAGGAATGACAAATTACGTAGATCAAACATGGCGTAATGTTGTTTATTATTCGTTAACTATATTACTGAGGTTTTTTGCCCTTCCGGCTTGGTAACATGATTTGAAACTATGAGGGACCTTTTTTATTTTTTAAGTTCCATAACTTACCTTTTGAAGGCGAATGCCTGGGTAGTATGGGAATATTTGATGGCCCATACGGTTAAATTTGTTTGTTGAATATTGGGTTAAGACTAATATAAGTCATTTACTTTCTCTTTTTTTGGTTGTCATAAAAATTTATGCTTATATATTGTAACTATAAAGCATACGAAACTATCCTTTTGTAAAAAGCGGACGTTTAGTCTGTAGCGCACTGCGGGTTGCCGCTGAGGCCCGTTGAGGGGTCGTACGCTACTTTTTACGTAATCGTGAATGTAATTGTTAGGACAAGGTTGCTATGGCAACAGCACCACTGTATAGTGATGGGCATAACCCTATTTCTTTTTTTTATATTTATGTATTTTTCTTTTAGCTATCTATTGTTACTTGTATGCATATATTCATATATATATATATTTATTGTTAATCTTTTCTTAAATAAATATTTATTTATTAGACTTGCTATCTTTAATTTACTATGACAGGTTTAAAGTATTTTTGTTATAACACGAAAGATTCTTGTACCATTCCCTTTAAGTAATAACGCATAGTAACGGGTGATGATTGAGAAGGGTTCATGACGACAGATTATTGAATAGGTCCAAGTATAGGCCTATCAATGTTTATGTGGTCCTAACGCTCTTCTGCAATTTAATCATTTGTTTTTATTTCTTGCCCTCTTGACTTTATTGTACATGTTCCCCTGCCCTTGTCCAGTAGAGGAGAAGGGGGGTGGTACATATACTAATTATATTAAATATATTCTAATTACAGTACCTATATAAATATATTTTATGTATAATATATTTTATACATATAATATATTAAAAAATTTATATATATATTACATATTAAATACATTTATATATATTATATTAAATATTTTTATAATATATTATGTATGTGATATATAATATATATTATATGTAAAATTTATAATATATAAAAATATTATTAAATATTCAATGTATTATATATAAACTTTATTTAATATATTATAATAATATATTTAATATATAAAATATACATTAAATATACCATAGTAAACAATATTATACTATATATATATTATGTTTATTACATTTCTATAATATAATTTATACTTAGTTCCGGTATATATTATTTATAAATATATTATATTTATATTAGATATGCGTAAGTAATATTATGTTTATATTATATATACATACATACTATATATCTTATTTAAGATTTGGATTATCATACAGGCCTATAGCTTAAATAATATATGATATATATAATAATAAATGTATCATTATAATATTTTTAATTGTTATAATACGAGTATAATGTATATAGTTTATTATACATATTATATTTATAATATATACGTATATAATATATATGTGTTATATATAATAGACGTATATTTACTATTTATTAAATATATTATACAATAATGTATACATTACATAAAATATAAAAATTATTTTGTAAATCAAACTATTTTGATATCTTAAAATGAATTAAAATACATAACCCTTCCATTATACTCCCTCACAACAGTCAAGAAATAATTGATGGAATTAAGGCCTTCTCTAACGCCTATCTCTGTCGAGCAATGCAATATGCTTTGCAATGATGTTTGACGTATAGCATACCGCAAGGGCTGAGCCAGCAAGTTACTACGTTACGATCTAAACGGAGTGTACTTAAGGGCATTATTTCAAACATCCAGATAAGCTGGAGGAAACATGGACCCAAATTACGCTACGTCCTGTTATGAATAATCTAAAAATAGACAACAACAGGAAACAATATTTGCTTCGAATACGAAATCGTGCCTAACGGGGTCAGGACAGATTATATTAAAAAAGAGATTATGTTTATAAATTTCAATCTTGACACAGAAACTAAACTAACGTTTATAAATGTTTATTTGATAGATGGCACATAAATAAATTCTGTATTTTTCCCTCATATACCATATTTAGTTATATAATAATTTAAATAACAAAAGTGTTTCATCTTATTTTGTGGGTACTTTCTTCACGTCACACGTTTTTCAAATTTCGAAAATTGTATTATTCTGTAGATTTAACATCTACATTTAAAACTTAAACTGTTTTCACGGACCAAGTCCATCTTCCTAGATCTATTTGGTTTCACTTTTTTTTTTCGTTTTTATACCTCACTTCTTTTTGTATTCACTACCATTATTACCTTCTTTTAAAAAAAATTCTGACTCAAGATTTTGAAAAATTTCGTTGAAACAAAAAAAAAAGTTTTTTCGCACTGCCATCTCTCTGTCTACACCTCGGACTGGAACCGAAACTATTTTACTGATTGGGCTAGGACATAGTATCTGGGGATTTCATAAGGTCCTCCATAGGGGTTTTTGGAATGAGATATCTAACATTAAATTTAAGGGGTGAGCTGGCGGTCTAGGGGGTAAGGTGTCAGACCTCTATGCTGGCGGCCGGGGTTCATTCCTCGGTCCCGGCACAGATTTATCTGATTACCAAACCCTTCCTTCACCTCTGACAAGACATCTTGTGAATGTGGGGAATGCCAGGCCTCCACCGTGGTTCGGATTCCACGTTAAACTGTAGGTCCTCCATTTATCTCACAATCACCCTACCATTACACATTAGCGTAAGTGCGTATAACCCGAACGGGTAGTAAGACGCAGTGCTAATAATAATAATAATAATAATAATAATAAATTTAAGGGTAGTTTACTGAATGGCAAAAAGAGAAAAAATCAACTTACTTGAAATCCGGTCTAATGATTGTGATTACATTATATATTTAGACACTATTTATCACCATAAAAAAAGATCGCGGATCTCATTTTATCATGAGTATGATTTTGAGGGTACTTTATAAGGGAGAAATTTTTCAATTTTCATCATTTATTCGCAACTGTTTGAGAAACAAAATAACTTATTATTGTAAAATTATTGTAATAGGTACTATTAAAGATAACAAATCTTTCATTTGAAATATATTTTTATCAAACCATTAATTTCTGAGCTATAAACATATATATATATATGCTTTTTAATTCAGATTTTTTTAAATAAATTTCATTCTTATGCTCTTTGGTGATAAAGATTTTTCTCTTTCCTCAAATTTTCTGTAACAGTGTTCTTAGTTCCTAATACCATAGCTTTAATTAAGTGATAGCGTATATTATTTTAATTATGATGTGGTTTTTTTTTACAAAAATGTACACACCTATAATTTAGTTTCACAAACTTAAGAGTTTTTAGAGAATATCTATTGTAATGATATGGAATTATACAGATCAATAATTTATTATTCACATCTATATTCAAAATTACGATATTTAATATTCGACCGGGTAGTAAAATTTATTTGTGTTAGAGCTGTCGAGTTGAAAGGTGTGGTGAAATCCTTCTACGTCTCTGTTTAAAAAGACAACGCACTTTCTGTGGAAAGAGACGCACCCGGATGACCTCACCCCTTTTTTTTGTAGGAAGCTTCGAGAAGGAAGTGTCGCTTGATATACCCCTTCAAATGCACACATCTCCTCACTACTGGCGATCCTTCCTTCTTGACAAGAACACGTGTAGCTAACATTCATGTAACGCAATAGTCGGGCTTTTTTTTTATCGAAAATATAAAATGCGTGTGATATCTAGCTATAAGTAAAACAGTTCATTCATTTAAGATATAATAAAATATTATAAAAAATAAAAAACACCAGAACTTTTAATTTATCAAATAAATAACTATCACAATGTCACCCTAACGATGGCATATAGACATTTCTTATCAGGCTAGCGTTTTAATTATTACACTATTTAAAGATAAAAGCGGGAGAAAATCTATAAGGCTCACAGTAACGTTTTTTTTTTCCTTTGCTTTCTCTCGGTCCATTTCTAAACTAATCGTTTTTTTAATTAAAATTAGTTCAAGACAAAACTAACTTATTAAAATATACATATATACTGAATTATCTTTCCCGCCTCGGTGTGCGTAGTTGGTTAACGCGCTTGTCGTGTTGAAGCTCGACTGCTGAGGACGGGGAGATCGAGGTTCGAATCTCGGTCGGGTGAACTGAGATTTTTCTCCTAAATTGTTTTCCACTCTCCCTCCACGCCAATGCGGGTTCACTTCCTCTAATTAAACCTTCACAATTCCTAATCCATTAGAGTAATTAGTACTTAAAGCGTAGAACCCGAACGGGTAGTAAGACACGGTGCTAATAATAATAATAATAATAATAATAATACAAGGTCCCGTTCTCGTGTCCTAATATTGTTTATTTATTTAGTTGTTTTTTTTGCCATGCATAACGCTTATTTTTCATGTGCTTTATTTTTAAATGAAGTTTGATTGGAGCATACTGGTATAGAATTAATTAACTATTATTTTATCTTTGTATATAGGTCTAGTAATGGTAAATATGATAATGTTATGACAGTTAAATGACATTTTAAGACATTTTTGTTTCCCCAGGTGTAATCGCAATTACATTATTATTATTATTATTATTATTATCAGCACCGCGTCTTACTACCCGTTCGGGCTATACGCACTTACGCTAATGTGTAATGGTAGTAGATGTCTTGTCAGAGGTGAAGGAAGGGTTTGGTAATAAGATAAATCTGTGCCGGGACCGAGGATTGAACCCCGGCCGCCAGCACAAAACATACCTAGCTAAAACTCATGGCCCAGAGAAGAAGAGTAAATTACCATTCTACCAAAATTCAATTCTAAAATTATATTCCTTGGGAATTATAAATGATAATAAACTCAAGTAAGCCGACACAGTTTTTATTTACTTTTTGGCATTTTTAATATAATACCGGCATATGTTATATTTATTATGTTTGTGAACCATAGCTACTTAATAGTAACTTATATTTTAATGCTTATTTATTGCGTTATTTTACAACTTTTAATATTTTTATTTAAAGGAAACTTGTGAAACACCAAATAGAACAACAATCATTTCAAATCAATAACACTCAAAATGGCAGATCAAGTTTTAAATGAAATAGAACTAGAAGTATTCACGTATATTCCATAAGAAGCATCAGATTGAGGGACCTCATGGAGGCGCTCCAAGAGGAGTCGCGCTCTCCGGCCTGTTACTTAGGAGGACCATAGAATATTCCGTCATATAACAGCTCACCCAAACTGGAGTGGTACCCCTCAACAAGAGTTTGTTGGTATCCCTGTGTTAGAAAGGTTTCTATTGTCCACGGGAGTGGTAGGTGGTATCGATCAGTCGTGGGTCGACAACCGAGGGGTCGATATAGTGGTGGCGTGACAAGCCTAGCACGCCATGTCCATGCATCACGTGAACATAATAAGGTGGCCTACTTTGTGTGGTGCTACTCTCAACGATTAAACCGTGTACAGTCCTAGAACATAGCTCTGTTGGTAGTACGTATACCTTATCAAACCGTGTATATTCCTAGAACATAACTCTGTTGGTAGCACGTATACCTATTAAACAGTATTCAGTCCTAGAACATAGCTCTGTTGATAGCGCGTATACCTATTAAACAGTGTATAATCCTAGAACATAGCTCTGTTGGTAGCGCGTGTACCTTATCAAACCGTATATAATCCTAGAACATAGCTCTGTTGGTAGCACGTATACCTTATCAAAACCTGTATAATCCTAGAAAATAGCTCTGTTGGTAGCACGTATACCTATTAAACCGTGTATAATCCTAGAACATAGCTCTGTTGGTAGTGCGTATACCTATTAAACAGTGTATAATCCTAGAACATAGCTCTGTCGGTAGCGCGTATACCTTATCAAACCGTGTATAATCCTAGAAAATAGCTCTGTTGGTAGCGCGTGTACCTTATCAAACCGTATATAATCCTAGAACATAGCTCTGTTGGTAGCACGTATACCTATTAAACCGTATATATTCCTAGAACATAGCTCTGTTGGTAGTACGTATACCTTATCAAACCGTATATAATCCTAAAACATAGCTCTGTTGGTAGCACGTATATCTATTAAACCGTGTATAATCCTAGAACATAGCTCTGTTAGTAGCGCGTATACCTATTA
>CABFVX010010597.1:0-13476 GCA_902151425.1 Timema shepardi | reverse complement strand
TTTAATGACCTATTTCTAGCTGGGGTATGGCATACCCCGCCTTACCATTTAAGGCCAAAATATTCACCTTACCATTCTAGGGTTAAGTAAGCGGCATTTCTAGTTACAAAGTCAATGGTCGTTAAGATATACCAGTTGCCTAAATGAGACAGCTACAGTTGGAAGAGTACATTATTTGGATCGTGGAGGGAGAATTGACTTCAGTCAACATCACATTTCCTTTGTTTCCTTTGTTCAGATTTACAAATTTTTGCCAAATATTGGTCGGCTAATCCAAATTCCTAGTAGACTATGTTAATACAAATAAAAGACCTGTTTATTTAAATTTTAAAACTTATTATTACTATTAATAAAATAAATTAATATTAAAAATGTGGGGGGAGTGAGGGGGGCACCATTCTTTTGAGTCACGAATTTTAGGAAATGAGTAGGAACATCAGGAAAAAAGTTGGGAATTTCATTGGTCAAGCTACCTTTTTTTTACTTACTTACTTACATCCATTAAATTGTTTCTCGCATGTGACCTGGGTCAGTTTTTTAATTAAGCCATATATTTATCCACTATCGGTTTGCAAGGCCTGTCGTGGCTTCATATGCCTTATAATATGACTTAATATTAGAACAAGCATAACATCCAGTCCCTGGCTGTTAATTTATCCATGTGAAAGGGTAAACTCATATTTCATATATGATAAATTTTCGACCGTACCAGGAATCAAACCTGGGACCCTTAGCTCAGTAGGCAGACATGCTACCGACTGAGCTAAGATATCTGATACCTCTTCTATTATTGAGCCTAAATATATGGTTTGCCTTTCACCATTTCCTTTATGGTTTTTGTGCTGCTATTAATAAGTTGATGAAATATTTAAACCAACTTTTGCTGCGTTTATAGCTTTGGCTGGTAGAAGGCAGGGCCGCCCTTATGCATGTGCAAATGGCGCAGCTGCACAGTGCCACCTGATTTGGGGGCCTCACGTTTGCTTAGCTGACAGCAGAGAAAAACAAGTTGGGGTGGAAAAATTTGGCTTGCGGGCAAATATTTTAAAAACAAATAAAACATAATCATGTGGTTTAATTTATGGAAAAGGTGAAGCGAGTTCTCTGTTTCAACTTTACTGATTTACATTTGTCTGTTATGGTGGATATGTCTCACTATAACTTTTTAACACATTAACCTATTTTATTCAAACTTGACCCACTTGTTATTTGTACCTCTATACATATCAAGTTTGTTGGGGAAGAAAATTGAACAAAGGGTTGGGGAAAATCAACCCTTATATCTATAAAAACTAGGCTTCTAGAATTAATTATTATATATATTGAGCTTTCAGGGCAATTTCTTTGGTGGCTGAAAATTGGTATATAGGTGTACACTACGGTAATCACATTGATTAAAAGTTATGTTGTTTTTAAATATTTTTGCGAGCCAAATAACTGGGGGCTCCATGTCTGCTTTGGGCGGCCCTGGTAGAAGGTATTAAATTAAATATTTGTTTCAAGTACCATATTGAACATAAGACATAGTTGTAACCATAGGTTTATTCTTTTATTTTATAGCTTATATTTAGACAAATCAAACAATTCTGCGTTACAAGGTTGTCCTCCAACTCAAGGTCAAAAATGTGTTTTGAGGAAAACATAATTCATTCATCGATGAAAATACCCTGCTTTTTACTAAAACCCAATATAAAATTATCACATGGTGCTAAGTAGTGAACAGGGTGTCCAGATTACAGGACCTCTTTGTCCCACCCATGTTCCAGAAATTATTTTGTTTATCACAAATTGAGACTATTCATCCAACTGACAGGGTGTCTACTTGCCTGGAATTCCTCTTTGCATGGTAAATTAGAAAATTTTGGGGGATACTCAAGGATTTTTTGAATATACAATATGTTTTTAAAAACCCTTTTGAAATTGCCTAAATAATTATTATGGAAAAAAAAATCTTAAGTGTGTTTGTATTGTTTAAAAATAAACATGCCAACTATAAGCAACAGGAACGATTCACTGCATACACAGTTAAAAATGTAGGCTACTACCTCCAAATCATGCGTATAGAGGCTCATGCAAGTAATATCAGCAAAAGGCCAAAGCTACCATAAATAATTTATACCTAGTATGAAGTGGGCTGGAGCCATGTACTAAGCTAGTGAGAGGAGTGCACAGAGTCCATATCAGGAGGAGCGGATAAGGCTTGGAGCACACAAAGGATGTGTCAACCTTAGAAGATTTGTGGGATGGTGGCGGAGGCTAGCCAGGAGTTAGAAGTGGCTCACATCTCAACCTAAGGAGGGGAGTAGGTGATTTGGACTAACCTGAGTAGAGGGTAAAGATTAAAAAAAAGGGGGGGGGGAGTCATAGCATGCATAGAGATAAGAAACCCATACTATCACTTAGGATAGAGGATATGCGGACACAATTGAGGAGTAATGAAATTAACTGGTCAAACAGTAAACATAACTCTTTTAGTGCCACGACTATTCCAGAATTCGCACGTGAAGAGTGCCAGAGGCCTGTTAGATTTTGTGTGTGAAGAATGCCACAGCTATTTCCTCATTTTTATAAGGATTTGCAAGAAAATTCGCCAAACCTTTATTTATGAAGCAATTATGATTTTTCTATAATTTTAATCCATATGTACTGTTCTTTAATAATAATAGATTAAAATTATAAATTTAATATTTAATTTATTTTTTTCAAAACTGATGCTAATTAACATATTTAAAAAATATTATATAGGCCTACACATTTCAATATTATTTTGTTGTAGTGCATTTAGTTTTTTACAAGAAAATAAAGTTTCCAATATACATGTGGTCCCGCCACAGATTTATCTGATTGCCAAACCCTTCCTTCAGCTTTGAAAAGACATGTATTAATTACAACTTGTGAATGTGTGGAATGCCAAGCCTCCACCGTGGTTCGGATACCACGTTAAACTGTAGATCCTCCATTTCATCTCCCAATCATCCTACCATTAAACATTAGCATAAGTGTGTATAACTCGAACGGGTAGTAAGACGGGGTGCAAATAATAATAATAATAATAATAATAGAATAGATATATGATTATAAATAGGAATTACAGGAATTTTTATTTGATATCCTACATTTGATATTTTTGGGGTGTTATTGCTTACCTTACAGCAAGATTTATTATATTGCTTACCTCATGAATAAATATTTAGGCCTTCACATAATGAATGCGTTTTTCAAAAAACCTTTTATAATGAATAATTTCATATTTAAAAAAAATATATAGGTTTCTAAAGTCATTACACCTATTTACTTACATTGGTAAAGAAATCTTTTCATTCACATGACATAACATAAAAATCTAAATAGTATATTTTTCTAAACTCGGAACAATTTAACCCATACATTTAAAAACTGTTTACAAAACTATTTACATCAGTATGAATCTGATCCACACTTATGTTTTTCCATGCAGCTCATATCTAAACCCGCATTTTACTTAGCACATTGAGTAGGTGACCGTCCCATTGTAAATGTACTAAACTCCCAGTTCCATTAACAATTATTTACGGTTGATTTTTGTTTCCAACCTTATATGGAATAATAGAGGAAAATGTTCTCTTTCCAGGGATATATAGCATTACTACACTATCAGATAAAGCGAGAACTAGGCCAAATCTGGAGAGTTGACCTCATCGGCTCTGGCACTTAATGGTTGTAGGTGGAGCCGATCAGATCGTGGCACTTTTAGCGATGGTAGGCGGAAGTGATCAGATCGAATTGTGGCATTTTTAGTGACAGGCGGAGCCAATCAAATCGGCTTATGGCACTAAAAAGGTTAAACACCCTAGTTGCCTTAATCGTTTTGTTGATTTTGGAAGTCTTTTACCATTAATAGGCACAGGTCTACAATAGACTGGCTGCAATAAGTGATGAAAGGAATATTGTACTCTTTTTAATGGGGTTTAACCCACAAGATCTACGAGATTATTGAGAGAAATGGAAAACTGAACAACATTAAGACTAATAGCTACAACTAACCTGTAAAAAGTGTGTATTTCGTATGTGAATGTATTGTCTTATAGGATTATATTGTGTGATGCAGGGAATTCAGGAAGAACAAATCAATTGGAAGTGATTTCTCATCTATCATTATACATAATTTGGCATGGAATTTGAAAAACACAGGGTCTCATTTTTATGTATTTGGAAAAGTTTTGAGACTATGATAATGGATGTACATGTCAGGTTGAAGAGGTTTCCCAAAAAATCCTTGTGAAGGTTTTACCAGTAATCAGGCTACTCTTATCCTACATGTTGGAGGGATGGCCCAAGAATGCTAATCTCTGGCGGTCCCCCATTTGCTCAAACCAGATATAAGGCAAGTGAGTTACTACTGCCAATAATTTTATAATTTTACTATCAATTCTCTAAGAATACTCAATATAACGTGTTTGGTGCACTATGTTTGGTCAAAGGATCATTGGTCCAATTTTCTTGAAAAAAATTGTGGACACTACTATGCACATTTTCTAAGCTTTTGGAACAGCTTGACAGTGTGGAACTTAACTCAACGTTACTTCTAGCAAGATTGTGCAACATACCACACATCACAGTAATCTATAGTGATGATCCAGAGTTTATTCGAGGCTCAAAGGATTTCTAAGAATCTTTGGCTTTCACAGGCCTCCTATTTTTTACTTTTTTTGTGTGCGGTTATTGTAAAAAACAAGTGCTCAGTAACAAATCCTGCATAATTTACTTATTTAAAAGAAACATTACAAATCAAATCTGGCAAACAGACAGCGTGGTACTGAAACTTACCACAAACCAAATGTAGTGCTACATCCCAGTGGTCACTTCCAGCACATAGTGTATATTCCATTTACCGTAGGAATTGACTTCTTAAAGGCCTTTTTCCCTACCATAAATCTACTATATAGTAGGATATTGGTAGGAAAAAAGACCTTTCAGAGAGTAATTCCTACCGTGAATGGAATATAAGCCAGTTCGTGTTCAGCTTGGAACAAGCTATATATTTATACAAATTTATCAAATTTCATCTGTCATCCTGGGATCTACTGGAAAGATTTGAGTTTCATTCAATACTAATCACCATGTATTGTATTATTATTCAACTAGATTCACATTAGTGTTATAGGACCTCAAAACTCAAGATAAATAGATACACTACCTCATAGGTGTATAAAACATAAAAAATCCATATTAACAAAACTTACCTCATTGCCATAACTTATTTCTGAAATATGTGTCGTCAGAATAAAAGATCCATCTGCATCCAACTGACCTACATAATTTTATATTATGTGTCTCTGAATGATAAGGATTCATTTTTCGAATTGAGCATTTTTTTTACTCAATCAAATTTTAAATATTGAATTATCAAAAGTTTCAAATGTGATCTACTATTTTCTCATATTAATTAATAACATTTCTAATTTTACCACTAATTTCACTGGTTTATACAAGACAGACATCATTTAATTCTGATATTAATTTATTTTTTATTTAGCATCGCGTCTTACTACCCATTCGGGTTATATGCTAAAGTACTAACGCAAATGGTTTAGGAATTAGGAAGGTTGAATTTATAGGAAGTGTATAGGAAGTGCATTTGCATGGAGGGTGAGTGGAAAACCATTTAGGGACCCCCAGCTCACTCGACCGTGGTTCAAAACTCGATCTCCCCGTCCACGGCAGTCTAGCGTAACACTAAACTAGTGCGTTACTGATATTAATAGTATCACAGTATTACTGTTGCTTCACTAATGTAATCAATTGTTTATTTCATAGCTTGTCTCCAGTGTAAATTATAATGCATTGTTTTCATATTGAATCTTTCTCTGAAGATGTTGTGGTTGTCAATATGCCTCTTTTTGTGTGATAGGTGGGTCATTCCAAAAAATATACCCTTCTTTTGAAATTAGTTTTCCAAAATATATTTTTTAATATTATTTATAAAATATGTTTTTTATTGAAAATATTATATAGTCAGCAGTACACTTTTAATATTTTTTTTACATTAAATTACATAAAATACATGATGAGGTGAAGAAATATGTCCACTGTGTTACCCCCTTACAAAAAAATGTCCCAGATATCAAAACTATGAATATATCATTAGTTTTAAGGTGACCTGGCGGTCTAGGGGTAAGGTGTCGGACTTCTATGCTGGCGGCCGGGGTTCAACCCTCGGTCCCGGCAAAGATTTATTTGACTACCAAACCCTTCCTTCACCTCTGACAAGACATCTTGTGAATGTGAGGAATGCCAGGCCTCCACCGTGGTTCGGATTCCACGTTAAACTGTAGGTCCTTCATTTCATCTCANGGGGTTCAATCCTCGGTCCCGGCAAAGATTTATCTGATTACCAAACCCTTCCTTCACCTCTGACAAGACATCTTGTGAATGTGAGGAATGCCAGGCCTCCACCGTGGTTCGGATTCCACGTTAAACTGTAGGTCCTTCATTTCATCTCACAATCACCCTACCATTACACATTAGCGTAAGTGCGTATAACCCGAACGGGTAGTAAGATGCGGTGCTAATAATAATAATATTAGTTTTATGATACTCATTGATCAAATAGAATATACAATCAAACTAATAGTGTTAGTAATCACGTAAGTTATATTTTAAACCGAAAACTCAAACACAATGTCCCCTGTGTTACTATTTTTCCTGTTAGAATGTCTTAAACTTAATATAATTGAATTATAAAAGATATTATTTTTCAGCTGATATTTTTTTTGCAAATCATAATTATTTGTACTTTTAATGACTTCATTGTTTTACATTTTTATTTATAATACTTTTTCATAAAAGTAGAATAACATGGCAGTAACACAGTGGACAAATGGTAACACAAGAGACACACTAAGTAACACAAGGGACACATATCTTTAAGAGGCTTGGATCTTTATCATTATTTGCATACATAGCTAATTCAAACAAGAACCATACTTTTTTTATAAAATATCATGTATAATGTCAAGTAGAAGTTTGGGTACACTTTGAAATAACTCCTCATAAACATCAACTGGAGTATTGAAGTGGTATTAAATGCGGTCACCTTTCATTTTAAGAGTTGCTGTTTCAAGGATTTCAAGAACTTGATCAAACTGCACATATGAAAGATCATTCTCTTCAATTCTATAATTTCTACCACTTTTATCAACTGCTTCTTAGAAACATTACCTTGATATCACCATCATCTTCAACTTCACTCTGTGCCACTCCTACATATTTATATTTAGTTGCATTTCCTTTGTCTCCTTTAATCTTAACTAACATGTACACTCCGCTAGCGACATTTTTTGAGTGGAGATCTTTCAATGTAGACAACTCTTTAAAAGAGGTATCTTTATTGAAAGAGCTAGGCTTATGTAATTCCTTGATTATAGGCCAGCCTATCATTTGGTTCCGAAATTTCATCTTCAGTAGAGGTTGAAGAGTAAACATCATTATAAATACTAACAATACATGATTCCTTGGTGCCATAGCAATTTCAAAACACTTTATTACTCAGCTCTTTACAGTAACAATTAATATCCCGATAATTGATACACCCTTTTTCTTTTACAACTAACTGATGTAATCGCATAGTTCCAGATAGTACTGGTATGGTCAATGGAAGTGTTTTGCGGACACAATCAATTTCTTCCGCAGTCACATACAAACAACTTAATTGTTGTTTCCTTTTCCACCAATTGAAGGAACTGGTGAACATTAGCAATGTCATTACCATGGGATACAAGTCTTGTCAGCTGTTCGCTTTAAAACTGCTCCATTTCCATCAGCTGCTCCTTTGCCATGTCCATCTTCAAAAAAAAGACCATGTTCCTTGCTTGAATCCATTTTCAAAAAGTCTGTGACTAAAAAGGTAGAAGTTTTGTTTTTGTCTGTACTGTGTACATGGTCCATCAGAAAATGTAGTGTGTCCATATTAGGCTCATTTGTCCTTATAAAATTCATTATAGGTGCTAGGTGGGCCCATATTGCACTAGGATTGTGTTCATTACTAGATGACACTGTGCAGAATGATTCTGGCTCATGTTGCTTACAATATAAAACACCTGTGTGAAGTGTGATTTGATTTCGTGTAAATCGATGTGGATAGCAGCTTCATTTGGCTTTAGATTGTCAAGACAACTCCTATAGGCTTTGTATTGTTTGTGTATATTGAAAATGTTTCTTAAAAAGGATCATTTCTTGGTGAAATTTTGTTGCAAATGTGCTTATTGGAGCATTCAGCTTATCCTTTGAAATCTTTTTAACTTTCATTTCCTTATCTTCCTTGTCATATGTTTCTTCTTTCCGGACCCATTCATACCATTCCACCTCTGCATTTTCTGTAATAATATCAACAGGAACACATTTGTTTGCACAAGTATTGCATTCTATTGTACATACAGTCTTTAGAGTCTATATTACAAACAGTCATTTCAACTAACAAATTCACGTCATTGGTTTTGATAGCACACAGTTCTTTAAGGGCAGATACTTTGTAGATAATATTGCTGTGTAACTTACAAGCACAAGTATCTCTTATCAACTGTAGGTGTCGATACATAAAATGGGCGATTAGCTGTAAAAGACGAATAAGAAGTGTCCTTCCTTTAAAAATTTACTATGTAAATTCTTCATGGTATCTAACATGTACCTTTTCTGTTCTTTTTCTTTGTGTTTTGTGGTGGTTTCCTTTTTGCCTGAACTAGTTATGCTTACATCATCTCTTAAATAGAACTCTTGCATCATCTTAACAGTTTTAGACACTTTTTTTTTTAGCCTTGGTCACCTTTGTTAATTCTGCACTTTAGGCCTAATGCTTCAAAACCTATCTCTCGAAGCATCCTATATTTCTTGAGCAATTTACTCCTAATAACTGCTTTTAAGCCTTCTTTTTGACTCCTTTTTTTATTTATTTTGTACTCAGATGACATGGCGTGTGTCAATGTATGCTAATCTAACAACTGTTTTGAGACGTTTATAATTCCTGGTGTTCCAACTCCTGGTAAACTTTTTCCCAAAAATGCTTTGGTTCTTGAACGTGGGGTCAGTTGTTCAATTTGGTGGCTTTCTCTACTACTTCTTGCTCTGTAAGCACGCTTTCTGTATTTTTCAATACTTTTGCTTCAACTTTTTATTTTCATTTCTAAGCTTCATGTTTTCCTTGTATAGTTTTGTTCTATCCTGTCTTAGCTTTTTATGCCCTCTTGTTGAATTATCTTCTTGAATATCATTTACTTTATTTGGCAAGGGAGATGGGGTTATCCCAATGGTCTCTTTACAAGATTTCGCAACACTTCTCTGAAGTTTTTTGCTAGCTCAGCACTTTATTTTCACCAATCTTTTTTCTCTCATTGACATATCTTTAACCAAATGTTTTGAAGAGTGATACCTTTCTCGTGCTTTTCTCTTTCATTCTTATTCTTTGTTTTTATCTTTCTTTCTCGGTACTGCTTTTGTTTCTCTGCCGCTGTTAACGGCATTTTCTGTATATAGAACAAACCATGTAAATAAGCACTTATGGTTACCAGTTTAGATCTATAAGTGGCTAGGTAAATATATATTAAATACTAGTTAATTAAAGATAGGGAGGGCCTAGAGTAATCAAATTGTCTACTGTGTTACCTTCTTGTCTCTAAGGTAACACAGGAGACATGTAACAAAGGAGACACTCTAACTTAAGAATTTAGACATGTGGCTAATTGAAAGTGAATAATCACTAAGCCAACCTAAATGTACACATAGAGCCATGAGTAATAATAGCTATAGAACAGATTAAAATATGAATATATATTTCTGCTGACAATAAAAGTAACACAATGGACAATAATTAAACACACCTACCATGAAAAAAACACACTTCTTTTAATTTAGGCACGGACAACCAAAGCTAACAAAAAGTGGCTGATCACGGAATCAAACTGATCTTCTTTACAACCTTTGTCTTCACAGTGATGCCAACTAAAAGTTTTAAAATGTCCAATAATATGGTAACAAAGGGGAAGTAACACAGTGGACAAAAATATGGGACCCACATATTTAATTTATAGAATATACCAAAAAAATTAAAAATCGTATTTTGACTTTTGATTCAAATTCTTAGTAATATATTCTTTCCCTTGGATGTTAAAATATATTATTCACATTATTGTAAGAAAGGATAAAACCAAAAATAACACTTTAAACTGTGAATTGGGACACCCATTTTAATAGTACACTAGTTCAAAGCTTTTGTAGTTTTGGGCAACTAAACAAATTTACCAATTTTAAAAATATATTTCTAAGTTAAGATGTCTCCTGCTGATAATATGGTAGTGTTTCAATTTTCTTATCTCTTTTAGTTTATTTACTGATAACGCATATCTTTCTGGACACTAAAACAGTGCCTTATTTTTGGAATGACCCAGGTAACTCTGCGAAGCAATATAAATATATTTGCATCAGTATTGCAAGTCTTTTTTTTTAGCACCTTGTCATACTACCTGTTTCGGGTTACACACCTATGTCCTGTTTCCACTAATGTGTTAGGTATTAAGAAGGTTTAATTTAAATGAATTGCACCCATGTTTGCTTATAGGGAGAGTGGAAAACCATTCTTTTAAACACCCTATGTGCACCAAACCGCGATCAAACCCCGATCCCCCTGTCTTCGGCAGTCTAGGCTAACATGAGAGGAGCACATTAGACCATTTAGCTGCCAAAGTGGGTAGTATTGCAAATTAACAATAAATATAAACCATATAAGGAAGCTGTGTGGCGGATTTTTTCTTCTATTGTTATAATGTGATTCTAGTTCTGAAAATGTAATTGATATAAAATAAACTAAGATGAAGATTTTCTACCAGAAAAATATATTATAACTTACATTAAGGCCATTCATTGAGTCTTATACTCCATCATGCCTTATATTCAAAACCATTATGGACACAATTTGTTCAATTATTGTCACTGAATTAAAGATTTTCAATGTGAAAAAGAAATCCCACATTGCTCGACCAATCATTTTCCCCACCACGCCTAAAGTTGTTAACCCATTTTTACATTTGGTACAAACATAATAATGCCAGGAGGAATATTTTCCACCAGTAAAAAGGAGTTTTTAATTTCACCTCAAGATCATTTAGTGATTCTTATTCTTACTCGTCTAATGATCTGAAATGATTTTGATAATATTTGGTACAGCTACTTTATGGAAGGTGTACTATAAGAAAAGAGAATCTCAAATCATGGTCAGTTAATTTTCCCACCAAACCTACAATTTTTAATCATTATTGATAACATTTGAAAGTAAACTGCACTAAGAGGAAAATTTTCTACCAAAAATGGAATTCCTACATCTCAAATTAATGTCATTGGGTTGGAATACCCATCATAAGTACTGTTCTAAATCAATTTGACAAAATTTTATATTAGTAGGGGAAAAAAAGACCAAATGGTGAAACTTGGAGTAACGAAACCTTACTCTTTCAAAGTATAAGGAGTGCATCATATAGAAATAATTGAAAAAAGTAACCCAATAATATTTAAACACACAACCTCAAAGATGGTTTCTTTTATTCGGGTAGGATACCTAACATGCTTTCTAAAGTAACTGTCTTTGTCAGAATGTGTCTTACAAACTAACATAACTCTATGATAAACCCAACACTCATTCCCCAGCCATTATTAATTCTTTTCTGAAAAAGAAAGCAATAATTTCACCATTGATATATATTTTAACCATACAAATAAAGCAAAGATACACATAGCAATAATGTATCAAAAGAAAAAGATTTTGATTACAAGCATATACAAGGGCAATAAATATGTTTCTGGGACAAAAATGGGGATATTGCCTCAACCACACATTGTGGCATTGAACTAGTAGTTAGACTGTAACTTTGAAACACAAATGTACGAGGGTCATACGGAAAGTAAGGTTACAAGGGCTCCTGAAGCCGGGAGTAATTTTTTGTTTCAAATTTGGTGCACCTGGCGTGTAGGGGGATCTTAACGGTCAGTTTGTTTAGTCCCGCGTGTTTGTCGGTCATTTTTTTCAGTCACAGTAAATTTGTCTGATGAAGAGGTCATCGTGTGCTCCCACCACCTCCTGTCCGTGCAAGATCCGCGTGGTCATACTTTTTTTACTTTGCAGAACAATACCGCCGCGAATATCCATCGGAAGCTCGTGGAGGTTTATGGTAGTGATATAATGAATCGACAACATGTCACGAAGTGGGTTAGGCTGTTCAGAGAAGGCCGTATTGATACTCATGACGAGGCAAGGAGTGGGAATGAGACGTGGGTGTGTCACTACACCCCAGAATCCATAATACAATCACTTCAGTGGCGTCATTCATCTTCCCCAGCCACCAAAAAGTTCAAGACAACCCATTCAGCCGGAAAAGTTACGGCATCTGTTTTTTGGGACCGTAAGGGGTCCTTTTGGTGGAGTTTATGCCTAAAGGGACTATCATTAATGCAGAGGCTTACTGCAATAACCTAAAAGAAACTCAGAAGAGCCATTCAGAACCGCAGAAGGGGAATGCTCACCCGGGGAGTCAGCCTCCTGCATGACAACACCAGGCCCCACACTGCGCGAGTTTCACAGGAGCTGCTGACATTGTTTGGATGGGATATTGTCACCCACCCACCCCCCTTATTCACCCGACTTGGCGCCTTCGGACTATCACCTTTTCACTAAACTAAAGGAGTTTTTGGGTGGAAAACGTTTTTCCAACAATCAGGAGGTCGAGGAAGCTGTGAAGAAGTGGCTGAAAGCGTTGGCGGCAGAGGTCTATGACACTGGCATACAAAAGCTGGTGCCCCGACTACAGAAATGTCTCGATCTCGACAGTGATTACGTTGAAAAATAGTTTAATATATTCGTGAAGTATTCTGTGAATTTCAATCAAATACAAGTATTTTTTGTTCCTAAATAAATGTTGTAACCTTTCTTTCTGGATGACCCTCGTAATCAATAAGTCTCCTATTCCTCATTAAAAACTCTCGTATCAAGACACAAACTCTCATTGGGCAAGCAACCTGTAGCAATAATATATTTACATTAATTAGGAATCATGAACAGTGTTTAAATAAATTTAAACCAACTCTCACAACATACATATAAAGGTTATGAATTTTAATCATGTGAGCTACATGCCGCAAATATATATTTACAGTAAAAAACTTCAATACTGGGTTGCCTTACCAGTGAATTTACCACTGGAGGGATTTTTTAAATGTCAACAGAAAGTTGTTTATGGACCAAAATGGAATTTAGACACATAGCTACCGGTGATAGTGCCATTTAAACTGCCCAGAATCAAGTTTGTTCTTAGGCCAAAAAGTAGCCTATATACTAGGGGTTGAAGGAAACTCCCCTACTGGTTTCTTATAGTACATATATAGAAACACAGAGTCATTTTAACACATATATTTATTATAGTAAACAAAAGATAAATTGTCATAAATACAGGTTTCACA
>CABFVX010010596.1:0-13478 GCA_902151425.1 Timema shepardi | reverse complement strand
GACCCCCGAGAAGACACATGGACCAAAGTGGCCAGCATGGTTGTCCCACGCTGTGAGTTTGGACTCTGTGCTCTGCATGGGAACCTGTACGCTGTTGGGGGCTGGGTGGGTGAAGACATTGGTGGTTCCATTGAAAAGTATGACCCTAATATCGACGAGTGGAGGCTTGAAGGAAACCTGCCAGAGCCCAGATTTAGTATGGGGGTGGTTTCATATGAAGGTGAGTGTTACATAAAACATGTGTAGCATTTGGATTGTGTGCTTTTAGTGACTAAAATGCCGTTAATAATCACTTTTAATTATTTAGTCTTAATAATGTGTTCATATTTTGTTTAAATGTAACTGTGACATGCTTCATATTGCCATTTTATTGAATGACTGTGGTCACAAGTAACCAAGCTTAATTTGTATGTTTAATGTTCAATTTGAGGATATAAAGGGCATTTACACAACAAGGCAAACTAGATCATAAAATAAACTTAAATTAATACAAGTTGGAATTAAATAAACGAAAAATATACTGAAGTGTTTGATTTTCAAGTTGGCCGCTATTTTGACTAATGCAATTATAAAAAAGCAAGTACTAAGAGCCCACTTTAACTTGAGAGTGTTCAATGTCCTTGAAGACAAGGCAGTACACAATATTTATTATTTCAGAGAAAGTTATGCTCAGCCAAATTAACGTTGTCATGTCACTGAAGTGCTTTAGAGTTAAGAAACAAAATGCTAATAGCTATGAGGTACATTATCATCATCATCAACAACAACAACAACTTTTTCTAGCCTGTGGTTAAGTCAGTTTAGTAAAATTCCTCCACCATCCTTTGTACTTTCACCATTTTTCTCTTGCTCACGCACTTGCAGTTTATCCCCTTCAAATTTCAACTCCATCACTCTTCTTGGAATTATTTCCTTTTCCATTCTTATTGTCTGTTCATATACATATTTAAGTTTAAAATATTTCTTCAATAAAATAAACATATATATGAGTTACTTGAAGATGTTTATTGAACTTATAAAGTATTCTGAACTGTACTATACATATTTGTACTCCAGAAAGGTGAATATTTTTTGATAACTCTAAACTGCAGGATATCAGATGATTGAAAACTCATGTGTTTTTGCCTCACTTTTTGATGCTGATTCCAAAACGGTTCTTAATTTTATTTTATCGCACACAGTTTTTTCACAATGAACCCAAGTTGACTTCCAACATTTATGTTTCAGTGGGTAATGCGTATTGTCGGAGGGAAATTTTGCAATACAGACCTGTAAGCCTTTAAGCTGGCACAACTCCTGCTGCTAGGTATCAGGGCTGCAATTCATAAAATAAGCAAATTGTGTATCCAAGCATTCCTTCGGCCATTAGGCCAGTTCCACATGGAGAAGACGTGCCTGGCCCTCTTCCTCCAGCTGTTTTAGAGAACATGGCAGAAGATGATGTTGAAAGGGAACGTGATGCAATCTCTAAAGCCGACAGTGATGATGTCTACAATCCTGAACTCAACTTTACTCCACAAAGGTTCTCTCAGAGGCAACCTAATGATCTAGTACGTGATCTGAATTTGCCTTAAGGAATCTGCAGAACTACTTGGCTCCCTGCTTTAAAGTAAGAATCTTCTGGCACCAGGAACACATTTTCATGGTACAGACACAGAGGACAAGCACTAGTTCCTTTATTCTCAAATAATAATTCCTTGGTTTACTGCACCAACATAAACGAGTTAATGCACTTCTATGGCATTGAACATGATCCTACTCAGCGGAGACTTTTTATTGACTCATCCAAGAGAAGCCTCAAAGACGTGTTACTGGATAAAGGGCATGTGTATGGCTCTATTCCTGTGGCCCATTCAGTTGAAATGAAAGAGACATTCAAGAACATGGAGGTACTGTTAACAAGTATCCAGTATGCGGAACACAAATGGCTAATCTGTGTTAGCTTCAAAGCTATAGGAATTTTATTAGGACAACAAGCTGGGTACACGAAATTGCCTTACTTTCTATGTGAATGGGATAGTTTGGTAAAGCAAAGGCATTGGAGTGTGAGAGTTTGGCCAGAGCGGAGGAATTTTGTGCCTGGAACTAAAAACATTTTGCATGAACCGCTTGTAGGCCCCCAAAAAGTCTTGCTTCCCCCATTACATATCAAATTGGACTTGATGAAGCATTTTGTAAGAGTTCTACCACAAGGTGGACCCTGCTTCAATTACCTTTCTATGAAATTTTCCTTCATCACACAAGAAAAATTGAAAGCTGGAATTTTGTTGGTCAACAAATCAGCAAACTGATAGACGAAGATTTTGAGAAAACGATGAATGAGAGAGAGAAAGATGCATGAACCGCCTTCCAATCTGTTATCAAAAACTTTTTAGGGAATAGCAAAAATCTAAATTACCAGAACATTGTTGAAACAATGTTGTAAAACTTCAAGAAGTTGGGTTGTAACATGAGTGTAAATGTACACTTTCTATACTCTCATATCGACTACTTTCCGGAAAATCTGGGACATTATAGTGAAGAGAAAGGTGAACGCTTTCACCTGGATATTAAGGAGATGGAGAAGAGGTACCAGGGGAAATGGAATTAGACTATGATGGCCGATTACTGTTGGATATTGAAGAGGGACAGTAAAAATGGAGGATCTGCAAGGAAGTCAAAAAAGAGAACGTTTGGAAAATAATTGAACACTGGTTGCTTTTTGTTTTGTTTTGTTACAGAGTAGTCACGAAAGTATTAGGATAGATTTTTATAGTATCAAGACAAGTCTTTACAATATTTAAAAAATGTTTTTGTAAAAAAATAGTCTTGTGTTTGAATATATTTGTTCTAGAAATAGGTAAAATCTTGAAAACATAACCTCTTAATGTGTGTAAAAACCTGACGTGATAGAAAAAAATTGAAGTCATTTCTAGAATCGGCATGAAAAATAAATTCAAGAACACTTACTTTTGAGAAATCATCTGAGAAAAATTCTAAAATGCAGATTAGTTTAATTATAGGCTAAGTTCCTCTTCTAATATTAACTTTGAAAGTAATGAACCTTTTTTTTTTTAATCACAAACTGTTTCCTTATGTCCCCTTTAAATGTATATGTGTGTAATTTGAATAATAAAAAATGTCTGCACTCAAAACAGTCCATACTATGCTAACCTGCAAACTATCAGTAACCCACGTATATAATATGCGACATTGGAAAACCTTTGTTATATATCCAAATTGTTTTTTAAACTTGTATTATAATTTTCGAAGACACTTTATTGGAAGTATGTTGGGTATTTGTCCGACACCTTAGCTCAGTCGGTAGCTTGTTTGTCTAGGGTCCCAGGTTCGATTACCGGTATGACCAAAAAAGATATCATTGGTGAAATGTGGGCTTACCCTTTCAAAGTGATGAATTAATGGCCGGGGACTGAATATTGTGCCTATCCTAATCTTAAATTATATTTTAAGGATATAAAGTTGCCACAGGCTGGAAACAGTAATGGATGGATATAAAGTTGGGTATTTGCAACTCAAACTATATAATCTGATAAATGGGAATAATGGAATGAATTTAAACTAAATGTCAGGCCTACATCATTCTCTTTAATAGAGGATGTGAAACAAAATTTCAAAAAAAGCTTCCCAATGTGTGCTATGTATCAAACTCCAACCTCCCCGTGTGCTAATGCATGCTGTCGGTGTTGAAGGTCTCATCTATATTGTGGGTGGCTGCACACACACACGTCGCCAAATGCAAGACCTGCACAGTTTCAACCCCATTACAGGGGAGTGGTCATCACTGACCGGGATGATGGTTCCTCGCAGTCAAATGGGGGTTGCGGTGCTTGATGGGTATCTATATGTTGTAGGGGGTACCAGTCGACATCACGAAGTGCTGCAATGTGTTGAGAGGTACTCCTTTGAAGAGGTAATAGAATATCTTAACTATGTTGGATGTTTATTAATTCTTATAGGCAACAAAATGTCTTGGTGTTATAATTCATATAGGTTTGTTCCTAATATTGTAAGAAATGCAGAAATGTGGTCTGTTTACACTGACTGAACGGTGTAGAGAAAGAAACATAAATTTTCCCTACATACACACTTCATAAGTCATGTGTGTAACATAGTTCAGAGTCTGAGTTATCTTCCTCTTGGTCACCTCTCTTGGCCTTTCAGTATAGCCTACACACATCACCAGATGTACTATATTGTACCATTAGATAAGACCCTGTATATGTCCTTAATACAATAAACAACACCACATAACTCGTAGGCCCCACACCCCTGTACAAGCCTTGTCATAATAAGACTACATAATTGTTCCCCAAACTGTGGTACACATAACCCCAGGGGTATATGACTTACCACTAAGTTCTATTTTTCTATGTTATTTTATAATGCCACCTGGCTGTAAAAAATTATGGGAAAAACACTGGATACTTTGACAAGTTTATGACGCCTAAAGGAGTATGCAACTGTTAAGAAACACTGGGATACACCAGCCAGTATTCCAACTGAACTCACTGCAATCGTAAAGTCTTGTATATAAAATAAAATACGACCTTCTTTTACAAACACTTAATCAATATTAAATATCACCCTCCTATTTTCTTGTTTTAGAACAAATGGAGTAAAGTTCCGTCCATGAAAGTGGCCCGTGCAAGTCCAGCCGTCGCGGCAGCCGACGGATTATTGTATGTGATAGGTGGGGATCAGACCCATGAAATCAACTTTTACCGAGCACAGATCACCATTACTTCTGTTGAGTGCTATGACCCTCTGGCCAACGAATGGCACGAATGCCCGCCACTTCCCGAAAGCCGTAGTGAAGCAGGCGCAGTAGTTGTATGATCGTGGGCTAAACTGCCCGCATGACATTTTTTTTTTAATACTTCATTGGTTTATAAAATGTTAAGGCAGACTGAATAATGTAGCTTTAAGGGAGTACATGACATCCAAACATCCTATTCTCTTTGAGGGATTGTCTCTTGAATAGGTACATATCGTCTTTTGTAAACTTGTACCTACCGAGAACATTAAAATAATTGCTTGCATTTGTGGAAAAATAAAACAAATGGGTACACCCTTTCAAAATCATCAGCACATATGTATCACTTAAACACTAGCAATTTATTTTACCAATCTATATTTAAAAATAATGTTTTAATCTAAAAATATTATTATTATTATTATAGTTTATTCTTATTAAAAGAAGTGCTTTTTCTGTTGATTACGATTTTAAAAAAAATCATGTTTTTATAGTCCTATTTTTTTCATCTGATATTTTAAATGGAGATATATTTTGAATCTTTAAAATGCAATTGAAATAGTATTATAGTTATATTTTGAATATTTTATAATAGGTGTTAAAATTACATTTGTATATGATAAAATAATTATTGGAGAGTAGAAAAATATAATATGCCGTTGGATTTAATCTATCTTTATTAGTGTATAGTGATTTTATAATCTAGTGGGATATGTTGTCTTGTATTATAAAATAATATATGAAAGGTCAGCAAAGCAAAGAGCAATAAAACTTTGAAAAGTTATAATGAACCAGTCTGAACCAGGAATTGCTTGTCCTAATTTGCACAGGAGATTACAACTAACCCTCAACAATGTGGTTCTATTTATAATTCTTAAATTGGGGGAGAGGGGGGGAGTAAAGTATTATGTTCTAAACATGTATCATGGATTACTTTAGATATAGTCATATTGTCAGAGAAATAACCTTACCTTCTTGTTAAAAAAATGTTACAACCTGCTTTTAATTAAACTTAAAGGAGGATAAATGGCCAGTAAAATGTAAGGCCATTTATTCTCATTTGAAACAAAATACATCACAATAGTTTTCAGTGCACATAAGGCACCTTCTTGATCAAAATAAAGCAAAATGCTTACTTACAGAGATTGGCAATAAATCACTGATAACTTTTTCTCGTTGTCACTCCCTATGACTTGATCTCAAAAATAATAGTAACTGACAAAGGGGACATGTAGTGACTCTGGTTAAAGTATTGGTGGTTGAAAAATGATAGCAAAGTTTATGACATCCATCAATCTAGCAGCAACTGGCTGAATCTTCAGAGCCATACCGATATTTTGTCACAGTCATAACTTTAATAATCCTGACTGAGTACGCAGCTGTCACTACTAGCAGTATTTCTGTAACTACACTGTATTGCTAATCACACCAATATATTATATACAAATGCAACTGCAACTGTGAAATAATATCTGTTCACCAAAACACTGTAACTGTGACTATATATAGATCCAGCAAGAAACTGCAACAAAATATTGGTTCAGCAAGAGACTGTGACAAAATATCGATTCAGTGAAAGACTATGACAAAATATCGATTTAGCAAAAGAATCTGGCAAAATATCCGTTCACCAAAACACTGTAACTGTGACTATATATAGATCCAGCAAGGAACTGCAACAAAATATTGATTCAGTAAGAGACTGTGACTGACAAACTATTGAATTAGCAAGAGACAGTGACTGAATAAAATTTGTCTGGTAAGACACAGTGATTATGACAAATTCACTCTAGTCATTATGACGGCAACAGCTAAATTAAATAATAAATCCATTAGGTCTTGTAATGTTTTACTTATAAGACATAACTATTAGTGACACAGATTGTATAATCTTCTATCTTTATTATCACAAAATATAAAAAATAATAGTAAATATGTATTTGCTTTAGAAATACACTCTTTTAATGCCATGGGATGGTCTGATTGACTTACCTTTCTAACGTTAAAAGTGCCACAACCGATGAGGTCTGCTCTCCAGATTCTGGGGTTAGCCGGTAGATAGAGGAGGAGTGTAGTGTGCTACTAGAACAAGAGTATTTTTGCAAAATTATAAATAAAAATAATGTAAATGGGCATAAATTGCTACTGGTTTATTTTGTATAAGTGTGGTTGGCTCCTTTGGTCAATGTTGCCAAATCAACATTTTGTATGACTTTAATAAGGTTATTTTTATTGTGATCTGACTATACTTATAGAGGTTATACCCAGGCACGGTTTTAGAAAATAAATTTTGGGTGGGCCTCCAATATAAATCTATCTATAATATGAGATTTGCAAGGAACGTACTTGTAAAACAGTTGAAGGATTGTTAAACCTCTAGTCAATAGTCTAGTCTGAATAACTTTGAGCCGATCACACGGTCTCCGTACCGGTGTCGTGTTTTTCAAATGTCTGCTTTATCAACTGTTGATGGTAGGTTCTGCGCCTATCATTGGTGGTAACGAGGAATCAGGGTTCTATTCCAGAAAGGGAACTTGAGAAACGGCTACCACATCCAAGGAAGGCAGCAGGTGCGCAAATTACCCATTCCCGGCACGGGGAGGTAGTGACGAAAAATAACGATATGTATTTCTCCTTACTAATAGTGAAAATTAATATAACTATAATTATCCATACTATGTTGTTTTTATTAAAAAATTTCTTGTAATTTTCTTTTAGTAAGAACTTACTTTTAGAATTCCATTTGAATAAAATAGTCACTTCAGCCAGAATTATAGGTGTCACACTTTGTGGGATGTAAATCGAGAACCACTTTTCTCACATTCTATTGTGATTCAAGGCACTTCATCCAAATCTGGTCATACTTGAATGTAGGTACATTTTAATTCACTTCATAGTTGAGGAGCTGTGTTCTACATATGCTGTACTTAAAGGAATGGCCAGGATTTGCGCAAGAATATTTTTCATATCTTGAAATACTACACTCATTTAGCTGATTTCAAAGCACAGTTGATTTGTGGTTAGACAATTTGAAAACATTGCTTTAAAGAGATTAGTTTTTTTCTTTTGACCTCCATGAAAATTTCACTATTCTTATTATATGACTTTGCAAAGTAAAAGAATATTTCAGAATTCATGAACATGTCTATGTGAGCTTGCATGCCAAAATGGCAAGTATTAAATCAGTATTTTCTGTAAATCTTTTTTTCCATTTAATTTAAGATGTGATCAATTATTTCATAATACACCCTTCTTTATCTGGATTTAATGGATTTATATTGCTCACTTACTCTTCCCATGGATTCTGTTACAAAATAATGTTACTTAGGTGAATAGGAAGGGAAGGTTTTTTGGAACTTCTTGCATTGTATATGCTATCCTTTTTATTTTCTACATTAGGCACATGAATACCAAACTTTTTTGCAATAGTCATAGCTTCACTATAAAATTCTTCAAACTTTATTTCATTTCACAAAATTGCAATTTCTGCCTTGGTTGATGCTACTAGCTTGAAGGACTTCCCCAAATCTGACTTTGAATATTGTAGATACTGTTACAGTAAATTAATTATGAACTATTTCCAGCCTGAGGCAGGGTTCATTTAGTAGAATGCCTCTATCTCCCTCTGTCCTTCCACCATTCTTCCTCTTGCACTCTCTTTCACTCTGCTCCTCTCACTTGCACACTTTCTGCCAAATGTTCCTCCCATCTCTTGGTCTCCCTTGTAGTCTCTTCCCTACACACATCTTATCCATTAATCTTCTTGGAATCCTCTCCCCTTCCATCCACTCCCCTTCCATCCTCATTACGTGTCCATACCCTCTCATCCTTGCTTCCTCAACTACAGTGAATTGACAGTACATAAAATATCACCAACCACAGGAAATCATCAAAAGAAACCAATTGCCTAAGTAAGCCTTTAGCTTCAGCAGCTTCTTACTTATTAACTCCATTAGAGCTTTGTTCCACTGCTTTGACAACACTATTGAAACAGGTTTTAAATAAATGGATTTCTTATATTTAAATACCTATTTTGTATTACTGAGCTTAAATCACATTCAGTCCAATAAAGGCAAAGTTTGTGTTTTCGAAAATACATTATGGTGTGAAGTTGAAGTAGATTAAAAAGCAAATATACCTTCTAAAAGTCAGAAGGGTGTCACCAAAGACCTGAATATTTTTGGACACATTATTGAGAACTCAAATAAGTAAGCTTCCATGACAATATATATACCAGCAAGGATTGCTCAACATTTCTTGAATTAAGGTTGGAACACTATTTAAGGCACCTTTTGTCACTGAAGTTCCATAAAATGATTGGCTAACACAATTTTTGATATCAATACCAACAGTATTTGAAAACAGTGATATTTTATTTGACAGTGCACAGGTGTTCAGTTCTTCTAATTCAACAAAACAATGGAATTGTTTTTTAATTTCTATTCTATAAACAAATCAGATTCTTAAACTCATCTGTTCATCTTGTGCTTTGTCAATAATAATACTGTATACAATTTACTTAGTTGGCAATGTAACATGTAAAATACATGTCACAACTTGTAAAATGTTGTTTTGAATTTCTTTAGATATATATTAAGCATTTTTGAGGGTGCCGGCTAAATTAAAATTATGATCTTCATTTTCCAAGTATATTCATTTTAATCACGTTCTTAAAATTGCTTGACTTGCTAATAGTTTGAGAATATTCACTATTATCATTCTCAAAATCTCCCTATGTCCACGCAAACCAATATTTTTTATGAGCACACAAAATTACAGGACTTATAATCAATGTTAATGTTACTTGACTGTTTTTATTGATTTGTTATATTTTTAAGAAGGTACAGGAAAGGTGGATAAAAACATATAAAAGGGACGAACACAATATGGCTTTTACATTGAAAAGAATAACACAATTCACACTTTACATGGCTGCCACTGGACAAAGAGGTAATGGCTGCCTCTAATAAAATCAATTGTTACTGCCCAATCCCTCGACTTAGGTTTCATTCTATTGGAACTCATCAGAAGGTATTGTGAAACGCACAACACAACTTCCTAAAAAAAGGTATTTTGGTCACTAACTTGAATGGTGACTAGTCCACTTTCTTTACTCCTAGCCATCTTTGATAATTTACTAAGTATTACAGTTTTAGTGTTTCATTACTATATTTCTTATGTGCTTTCAATTAGAATAACTTTTCTAATACATCTTCACTTAGAATTTCCAATGCTGAGAAATGGTGGCAAATAAATCAGAATATTCCGTCTTAATCAAAAACACTATCCATGTATCAATTACTTTGAAATGATGTTTGTTTAGAGTTCATACAGCGGTGAGTAAAGTTTAGCCAGCTCCACAATTTTTACTTGAGTCAAAACGCAACACTTCCATCAAGGACTGAGTATTTCTTCTACTTGTAGATCTCATTTATATATGTTGTGTTTTAGCACTCAGACCTGGTTAAAGATAATCATTTTTGCCTTCACTAAAGTAGGGTCTACTCCATTATTTTACAAATCCAAATCTCCAATTTACCTTCGAATATCAAATTTAAATCTTGGAAAAAACTATGAACCTCATAGGAAATTTAAAGATAGAAGAGTAATAGAGAATACAAATAGTAAATAAATGTTAACATTCTTTATAATAATATGATCAGTTAATTGTTAAAAGACTGGTCTGGGGTCTGGTTGTTGAGTTCATCCTATAATTATAGTTAGCTCTTAACCACCTATAAACATTATATGACCTCTTAAACAAATTTCACTTGTATAATTAAAAAATAATTTTTAAGGATTTGAGCGTGGCTATAGAGTTGGAGTCAGAATCGTAGAGCCAGATTTTGAAGCCATTTTGGCTGAAGTCAAAGTCGGTAAAAATGTACCAGCTCCAACTTCAAAATAAAAACTTGTAGCGTTACAACACTATTTTATACTTTTTTTTTATTATTTAGGACCAAAATTTGTAATTTGTATTGACAAATTTATTCAAATATTAATTTACAAAGAAGCTTCCCATGAAGTAATCTGTATAGGAGTATTTTACTGCAGTAAATTTGTTATTAATAATTAATATACATGAGCCATTTATGAAGGGGCTGTAATCAGAGTTGAAGTCAGAATCAGATAACAAAAAAATAGACGAGTTGGAATCTGAGTCGAAGGTTTGTCGAACCAAATCCATAGCCATGGATTTGAGTTTAGAATCTGAAATTTTCTTGAATCCTTGAATCTTGACTGTGCTTAAGGATACGAGGGATTCGAAGGATTTGATGCCCCATCCCTAGCATTCACTAATTGTTTCTTGGCTAGGTTTTGGCTTCGACACACTTACTTAAAAATATTTCCTATTATTTAATTTACCAGATTATAATTTAAAACAAAATTGTTAATTAAATTAACTAAAATAGAACTTTGTGCACAGTAAATCCTATAAATTAAAAACATTACTCTTTTACACTGTTAAACACATTATTACTTGCAATGCCAAAGGCTTGATTAAAGAAAGACTTAGCTGTGCATGTTCCTAATACAAGCTGTGATCATATCTAGCATATATACATAGCAGTGTCATCAGCCAAGCAATTTTAGTCAGCTTTGGTGACTGCACCGGCCTAATTTTTTCTTTCGTGTATGAATTTAGTTTTTAGGGGTCTTCTCAAGTTCAGAAAATGCCGGATAAGCCCTTTTGGCTGACGATATCGACACAGTTTAGAATCCTTCTTGTTATACTTTTTCAATATCATTGCCCACATTTATTTTTTATATATAAAACTCATTGTAGTGTGACTACTGATATTATGCTAGATAATAAATAAATATTTATTTATTTACAAATGTGCCTTAAATATATCGCAATACTAACATTAAAAATGAATAAGGCCACTTTTAAATTAGTGTGTTCTAAATTATATACTACCATTATTATTATTTATTTATTAATTATTATTATCATTATCATTATTAGCACCGCATCTTACTACTCGTTCAGGTTGTACACAATATACTATCAGGCCTGGAATTAATTTCACAAAAAGTTGCCCACCTACTAAAACCGTGCCTGATTATACTAATAATTGGGGATTTGAGAAATAACAAATGTGTCTCGCTTCAGGATCTATTGTGTATGCTTTAAAAGGAAAATGTGATCTCACAGCTATGTACAATAAAAGCAGCAAGTGGGACATTTAATACTGGCGTGTTTTCTCTCGTTTCAGTCCACCAGAGGACTTTTATTACAAAGTGTTTTGTACTTGTGTGTGAGGGCTGTTTGATTGTGCTTACTTTTCATGTTCTAATATTACAAAATTGTTGCAGTTTTTTTTTTAAGTATAATGTTTATCTTGTAGTATTTTTGTTGTGAACAGTATTGAATATTCTCTCAAACATTTATTATTTATATTCTCGTTCATTGGAGGGAATACACCTGTTCAAAAGTTTTACCATTTCCAATTTGAACACATATCTAGATAACCAAATATTTGGTTCTGATAAACTCTCACAATTTTTAAGTTTTATACTTGAATTGAAATCATGTTGTGTTAGTAAGCGATAATAAATATTAAAGTTGAAAATATGAATCTTGTACTAGTATGAATTTAACATTTTATTTTGTTTAGCATCATCATAAATACTTTTTCATATAATTATTAGTTAAGTACTTAATATTTTTCCGAAAGTGATTGTACACATTATTCAAACATGACTATTTAAAATCAAAAACATTCTTAAAAATTGTATACATTATCTTGATAGCCATTTCAAATAAAATAACTTTATATTTGATTTGGAATAAATTTGATTTAGAAATCCAAGATTATTTAAAAATATCTTGAATCCTAATAAGTTATGTAAAAAAATCCTCTAGTTAAAATATTGTGTATTTACATTGCATTTACTCTTGAAATGTGACCTTACTACCTTGACACTAAGGTGTAATACATAAAGGTAATAATGTCGCCTTTCAGTGTGATTGGAGTGAGTGCATCTATTCCAAATCATGAGCTACAAGAGACATAATTATTAAATTAAGTTACATTCTGGTTTTGACAAAAATATATCCAAGAATTATATTATCACAATACAGAGCTTAACCTATACCTTTTAAATTTGATATTTGGTTTTCATTTTGGATTTATAATTTCTCTTATACATTAATCTACATAGCTACATGACACGCTGTTCTAAATGCTTGAGCTTTACAAATTCTTGAATTTGTCATTTATAAAAGACTCTTTATCACATTAGAGTTTTTTGATATTTACTTTTGTATGGTGTTTTATTATATAGGCCTTTTTATGTGGAGTAAGGGAGAGCCATTGTATTTTTGAGTTGAATTAATTTAAGCATGGGTTTATACAATTTTAATGACAAGTGTTTTAATTCTAACTAGGCTGTATCCTAATAATCCAAGGCTCCCTAGTCGGACCCTTTAGTTTTAGACTTGATGGAGGCTTGATGATTTTACACTTCTCACACTGTTCATAGTGAAGACTGCATTAAACTATTCAAACGGCAACACACTTGGACCACTTATTTAAAACCTTATTTAAAATGGCAGAAAACGTAAGTCGGTCTAGCAGATGAAACGATGATACTAAAACAATGGCCAGTCGAACACCGTGAGAACAGTGCATGCATGGCTGGTGGCTTTAGTATACATGGTGACCAAGACCTCGAGTAGGGTGCATAGGCACCATCCCCAACTATTTGGACAGAT
>CABFVX010010595.1:0-13480 GCA_902151425.1 Timema shepardi | reverse complement strand
GGCTATCCTCAGAAGAGGGGTGGGTGGTACTTTTTAACTCTTTTTAGTGTGACGCCTTTAATGGATTCTTATGCTAAGAGTGCCGCACCATATAATTGATTAGTGTGCCTAGAGTGTCATGACGTAGAATTGATTAATGTACTAATAGTGTAATGGCACAGAATTGATTTGTGGTATAAGAGTGCCACGGCACAGAATTAATTCGTGTGCTAAGAGTGCCCTGCCATATAATGGATTCGTGTGCGAAGAGTGGCATGGTTATTTCATAATTTTTTACAAGGTTCTACAATAAAATCTGCCAAACTTTTATTTACTAAGCGATTTCTTCAGATCGTTTTATCATTTCTATCCGTGTATCCTGTTCCATAACAGAGCGCGGTGTTCTCGTTCTAGTGTAATAATACACCCCTACTTTTATCGGGCAAAACCAGAACTAACGCAAATCTGAAAAGCCGATTATTTCGGCTCGTGGCACTTTTTGTGTTGAAACGCTGTCAATAGATTTCTCTTTAAATTACAATAAGACCAATATGCCTTTTTTTTTGTTATGAAATACTACGATGCGTTATCATGTTACTGTTGACGGTGCAGCCGCTCAGACCTGTAGTATCATGCTCGCCAGAGTTACAGATTCATATATGAACTTGGATGGTATCAAAGGAAGGCACTAATCGTTCATGGTTTAAATAATCACACTAATCATAATTTTAATATGCATACAATCCGCATTTGTAAGCGCGCGGAGTAAATGGCAGGACCGTCTAGGCTGGCATAGCCACTCTCTGAGATGCTGGGGCTAGAATCCCAGCTACTTGTGGTGTGGATGGTTTTATTTACATGGTTAATCACTATATCATCTCGAAAATTAGTGTATATTAAAAATCATATAAACTAGCCTCGCCTTCCCTACCCCGTTAGTGTAATTAAATGTAAGGTAGCCCGGTTGTGTGCTAAAACGCGGTGCAGAAAACAACCTTACATACCGACATGCGATGAAGAATTAAAGAGAACTATTGAACATGGTACAGTTAAAATATTACATTTCATACAGGAGTGTGTAGTAGGTTGTATTATCAAATACTGAAGATATTATAGTATTAATTTAAATTATTAACGCCGTGAGCTAGATATAATACTACATTTCATACAAGAGTGAGTTGCGGAGTGTATTATCCTCAAATACAGGAGGCATTGTAAATGCTCATTTAAGCTACTGACGCCGTGAGCTAGATATAATACTATATTTCATACAAGAGTGTGTTGCGGGCTGTATTATCATCAAATACAGGATAAATTGAAAATATTAATTTAAACTACTGACGCCTTGAGCTAGATATACTACATTTCATGAAGGAGTGTGTTGCGGGGTGTCAATTATATGAGAGAATGTAATCTACATGTAGGTTTACTATAATCGACTATTTTCTATAGTATCTGTTGGTAAAAGCCTTCATAGTATATTTCTTGTGCACGGAATTCAACATTTGTTTTCTGACAGCCCGTGAGCAACTAGCCGACTTCTACGCAAATTCACAGTTTTTAGTGATATCCTAGGTTAAGTATTTTTCTAGGATATGTTACTTTAAACGGCTCGACCAAATAATATTATATCTTTAGAAATAACTTCTTATAAAGTGCACGTAAAATGTAGTTTAAAACATTCCTATATTTCTTGGATACCTCCGATGAAACGGTGATGGCCATCAAAATACTCCTCGTGACGACTGTGGAGGTTGAAGTCGGCCAGTCCCCGGACGTGACGTCACGGATATAGCCACCTCCTACCCCTCGGCACTGGAGGGCTACCAGCCACCGCTACGGGGGACGTTCACGATCAATATTTTTAAAAATAGATTGATGCCCCGAATTACTGGGGTTCGTTTCCGTCGTGATCGGTTTGTAGTCTCCTCCCCCCTTGCCCTCGCGAACCCTTGTGTCAAGGGACAAAACATCAGTGGTTCTGAGTGTATTGCTATCAGGAATTCCCAAGTGATTGTAACAAAATATTTGTGGAAAAAATATATATTAAAACTAGTCTTCAGAGAGTTTGATGTTATCTAATATTATCTAGAATGATAAATAAATATATGGATGTAACCGGGTGAACTAGACCAAGTCAGTTTCTCTGACCACTTAGCAATGAGGACAGACAGCATGGAACCATGGTATACTAGCTCTGTTACAGGATGGAACCATGGTTTACTAGCTCTGGTACAGCATGGAACCTTGGTATACTAGCTCTGTTACAGCATGGAACCATGATATACTAGCTCTGTTACAGGATGGAACCATGGTATACTAGACCTGTTACAGGATGGAACCATGGTATACTAGCTCTGTTACAGCATGGAACCATGGTATACTAGACCTGTTACAGGATGGAACCATGGGATACTAGCTCTGTTACAGGATGGAACCATGGTATACTAGCTCTGTTACAGGATGGAACCATGGTATACTAGACATGTAGTCAGTCTCCCTGACACTCAGTTACAGACAGGATGGAACCATGGTATACTAGCTCTGTTACAGCATGGAACCATGATATACTAGCTCTGTTACAGCATGGAACCATGGTGTACTAGCTTTGTTACAGCATGGAACCATGATATACTAGCTCTGTTACAGCATGGAACCATGGTATACTAGACCTGTTACAGGATGGAACCATGGTATACTAGACCTGTTACAGGATGGAACCATGGTATACTAGCTCTGTTACAGCATGGAACCATGGTATACTAGACCTGTTACAGGATGGAACCATGGTATACTAGCTCTGTTACAGGATGGAACCATGGTATACTAGACATGTAGTCAGTCTCCCTGACACTCAGTTACAGACAGGATGGAACCATGGTATACTAGCTCTGTTACAGCATGGAACCATGGTATACTAGACCTGTAGTCAGTCTCCCTGACACTCAGTTACAGTATGGAACCGTGGAATACTAGACCTGTAGTCAGTCTCCCTGACACTCAGTTACAGAATGGAACCATGATATACTAGACCTGTAGTCAGTCTCCCTAACACTCAGTTACAGACAGGATGGAACCATGGTATACTAGACCTGTAGTCAGTCTCCCTGACACTCAGTTACAGACAGGATGGAACCATGGTATACTAGCTCTGTTACAGGATGGAACCATGGTATACTAGACCTGTAGTCAGTCTCCCTGACACTCAGTTACAGCATGGAACCATGGTATACTAGACCTGTAGTCAGTCTCCCTGACACCCAGTTACGAGGACTATAGTCTTGGTGGAAGAAGCTGTTATCTGGATGTTCGAGTGTAGGAAGTATGGTATATGGAACATCCAGCCTGTACTGTATTGATCTGTTGGTTAAAAGGGGCAGCGAGCCCTGCTAGTTTATGAGATTAAGGGCCGGATGAGGGGTGACCATAAGAGTAAATTATATCATTTACTTTAGTCTCCTGTGCCTGATACTTCACTCCTTTCAACTAAATCCTTGTACATGATTGTATGATGACGTCACCATACAGGTGTTTTATTGTTTAAATGACGTCATCTTACAGGTGTTTTATTGTTTTTGACGCACGTAAGAGAATGTTAGTACATTTGGTCACGCTTCTTGAGTAATTGTCTCCATTGTTTGATTCTATTGCTACTTCTAAAAGGAAGGCTAGCTCTGCTAGTTACTACCAGTGTTGATAAACAGAACTAGGTTTCATTCTTTTCAAGCTACTACCAGTGTTGATAAACATGGCTCTATAACCCAAGAATCAGGTTTGGTTCTTTTATCTTTAAAAAAAAATAGACTTCAACCCCAAATTTTTTTCTCTATTTTAAAACTTTTAGTAGAATTTTAATTAAGTATATTATATATTATTTTTCCCACCGTATTTTAGTACCCGTTTGTATTTTACTATTACTTTAATTACGCTAGTTGTATAAGCATGATGAAGTTAAGATTTCGGAGGAAATGTACTCGCATTAGTGGGGAGGTAAGGTAGAACACTGTTTAGGAAAAAACACCTGACTAGGATTCCAACCCCAATCCCTCGGTCACTTGCAAGTTATTCTATCACGGGAGTGACGCTTTAGACTACGCGACCACCGATGTTTGAGTATTACTTATATTCAGTCCTACTCCACGGATTAAATATTTTTGTGTCGCTAGTGCCCTAGACGCAGATTATGTCGGTTAGAAAATGTATTTAAAACAACTACTTAATATTTATTTTATTCTTAGAACCCTGCTTTGCTATTTAAACAATTTTCATTCTGAATTCAACCTTGATCTTGAGAGTGTGGTGCTTCTGATTTTGAAAAATATAGCTGGATCCGTTAAAATGATTAACTTTTGGAATTTCAAAGTACATAATACAACTCACTTTTGTACATTGAACTTAACGCTTTATGCAATCCACCTTCCAGCTAGGTGGACCCACCAGATAAACACTTGTAACGAGACAGTCCACCTTCCAGCTAGGTGGACCCTCCAGACAAACACACCTGTAACGAGACAGTCCACCTTCCAGCTAGGTGGACCCACCAGACAAACACACCTGTAACGAGACAGTCCACCTTCCAGCTAGGTAGACCCACCAGATAAATACACCTGTAACGAGACAGTCCACCTTCCTGCAAGGTAAACTCACTTGACAAACACCTCTGTCACAGGACAGTCCACCTTCCTCCTAGGTGGACTCGCCAGATAAACACACCTGTAACGAGACAGTCCACCTTCCAGCTAGGTGGACTCGCCAGATAAACACACCTGTAACGAGACAGTCCACCTTCCAGCTAGGTGGACTCGCCAGATAAACACACCTGTAACGAGACAGTCCACCTTCCAGCTAGGTGGACCCACCAGACAAACACACCTGTAACGAGACAGTCCACCTTTCAGCTAGGTGGACCCACCAGACAAACACACCTGTAACGAGACAGTCCACCTTCCAGCTAGGTGGACCCACCAGACAAACACACCTGCAACGAGACAGTCGACCTTCCAGCTAGGTGGACTCGCCAGATAAACACACGTGTAAGGAGGCAGTCCACCTTCCAGCTAGGTGGACCCACCAGACAAACACACCTGTAACGAGACAGTCCACCTTCCAGCTAGGTGGACTCGCCATGATAAACACACCTGTAACGAGACAGTCCACCTTCCAGCTAGGTGGACCCACCAGACAAACACACCTGTAACGAGACAGTCCACCTTCCTCCTAGGTAGACCCACCAGACAAACACACCTGTAAGGAGGCAGTCCACCTTCCAGCTAGGTGGACTCGCCAGACAAACACACCTGTAAGGAGACAGTCCACCTTTCTGCTAGGTAGACCCACCAAACAAACACCTGTAAGGAGACAGTCCACCTTTCAGCTAGGTAGACCCACCAAACAAACACCTGTAAGGAGACAGTCCACCTTCCAGCTAGGTGGACCCGCCAGACAAATACCTGAAACAAGACAGTCCACCTTCCATCTAAAGGACCCACCATACTACCACATTCGACCCACCGACTGCGCACAAGCTCAGTCACGTCTGGTTCCCGCCGCTGGCTTCAGATGGCGCCAGTGTTGCAAGCGGTGGCCCGGGGTAAGTCTTGTCGCTCCTTCAGTCGAGCGCGGACTGCTCTAATCTTAGGTCCTAGGGTTCTACTCCTGTTTCTGTAGCTCCCGCTAGTCCCCATGGCGGGGCGACTGGGCTGCCGCCGGGCCGGGTCTCAGTTTGAACCCCGGCCGAGGCAAGCTCAATAAACACAACAAACGTTTCCGAGTGTAACAATCCCGTCCTGGTTGACAGGAAGTGTTGTGACAGTGCCGGTTATATTCGTGTGCTTGTTATCGGGTGGAGTCGAACCCGGGACCAAAACAATCATGCAACATTGCGGCATCTGCTCGGTGCTGGCGGATTTGTTTCGTAGGATAATGTGTATCGGAGGCAGTAGGAGAGGTAGTGATGAGTCCTACTACCAGGAGCTGGAGGAGGAGGATGTAAGTATCTTAGCTATACTACCAGGATGGAGGATATAAGTAGCCTGGCAATACTATCAGGAGGAGGATATAAGTAGCCTGGCAATACTATCAGGAGGAGGATATAAGTAGCCTAGCAATACTACCAGGAGGAGGATATAAGTAGTCTGGCAATACTATCAGGAGGAGGATATAAGTAGTCTAGCAATACTATCAGGAGGAGGATATAAGTAGTCTAGCAATACTATCAGGAGGAGGATATAAGTAGCCTGGCAATACTATCAGGAGGAGGATATAAGTTAGCCTGGCAATACTATCAGGAGGAGGATATAAGTAGCCTGGCAATACTACCAGGAGGAGGATATAAGTAGCCTGGCAATACTATCAAGAGGAGGATATAAGTAGCCTGACAATACTATCAGGAGGAGGATATAAGTAGCCTGACAATACTATCAGGAGGAGGATATAAGTAGCCTAGCAATACTATCAGGAGGAGGATATAAGTAGCCTGGCAATACTATCAGGAGGAAGATATAAGTAGCCTAGCAATACTATCAGGAGGAGGATATAAGTAGCCTAGCAATACTATCAGGAGGAGGATATAAGTAGCCTGGCAATACTACAAGGAGGAGGATGAAATTAATTTAACAATACTACCAGGAGGAGGATATAAGTAGCCTAGCAATACTACCAGGAGGAGGATGTAAATGTAGTCATTACATCAGGAGGATAATAGTAAACAGTTTTACCACTCAACCCGGGAACATCAAATAAAGGAATTTAATTTAAGTTTTAGTATCCTGACAGTCTTAGTAGCTGGTGACGAGCTCAATAAGGATAACAAACAAATGATCAGGCATGTAATGCAGTGGAACTAAAATATTCTGTTTTATAAAGTATTTTGTTAAATCTCGTGGCTATAATACACTAGGTGACCTGGCGGTCTAGGGGTAAGGTGTCAGACTTCTATGCTGGCGGCCGGGGTTCAATCCTCGGTCCCAGCAAAGATTTATCTGATTACCAAACCCTTCCTTCACCTCTGACAATACATCTTGCGAATGTGAGGAATGCCAGGCCTCCACCGTGGTTCGGATTCCACGTTAAATAGGTCCTTCATTTCATCTCACAATCACCCTACCATTACACATTAGCGTAAGTGCGTAAAACCCGAACGGCTAGTAAGACGCGGTGCTAATAATAATAATAATAATAATAATAATAATAATACACTACATAGCACTAAGATACACCAAACCACTTAACTCCATGTTTATACAAACCGCCGTGACTGCTAGTCAACCCGTTTAACACGGGTGTTTGGTGGGTAGTCTGAATTAACCCTGACTCCAGTGAATACTCGAAATAAATGTGTCGTCTAGATCTCTAATGTATTTAATAAGCCATTTTTCTCTTGGCTCGCTCCATTGGCCAGTTTATTCTATCAGCAGATCAAACTCTTGTTTGGTGGACTAGCTTTCAGGGGTAACCACACCACGTGGTCTCCATGGTAGCACCAGGTATTGACCTAACAACAGGACCTTCTCCAAACTCTCGGATATCTCCATCTTCTTCTTGCACTCCCTCCAGTTGCCCTTTCCTGATATCTGTTAGACTGGGCTCCATATTCCATCCAGACAGGGCTCTATATTTCAGTTATTTAGGACCCCATAATCCAGACAGATAGGGCTCTATACTTCAGTTTAGATAAGACTCCATATTATAGGCAAACAGGGCTCTATATCTTAGTTAGGACTCTATATTACAGCCAGACCGGGCTTTATATCTCGGTTAGACAGTGCGCCATATTTTAGCTAGGCTTGGCTCTATACCTCAGCTATACAGGGCCCTATGTCTCAGTTAGGCATTGGTCTATATCTTAGTTAGACAGTGCTCTATATATTAGCTAGAAAGAGCTTTATATCTCAGGCATTGATCTATATCTCAGTTAGACAATGCTCTATATCTTAGCTAGGAAGAGCTCTATATATCATTTAGACAGTGATCTATATCTTATCTAAAAAGAGCTCTATATCTCAGGCAGGGATTTCTATTCCAGCTAGACAGTGCTCTGTACATCAGTTAGACGGGGCGACATATTCCAGCTAGAATGGGCTCTATTTCTCAGTTAGACAGTGCTCTACAACACAGTTGGACAGGGCTATTTGTCTCAGTTGGTCAGGGCTCTATATCCTAGACAAGGTTCCCAACACTCCACATGTTAGTGTTTTCATATTCACATTGATCTAATATAGATCCCTGCACATAGTGGTTGTTCAACTCATACACAACACAACACAGAGCTCCAGAGAGGTATACATCAGGGATGGCGAAACTTTACTGACCAGTGTTCAACTTAAGGACTGTAGTTGACTTCTAAACTAGTCTAGTATGCCACTGTTTATCTATGCTTTATAATTAGTATTTACCCGCTTCGGTGGCCGCATGGTATAAGGCGTCACTCTCGTCATAGACGGGACTATCGATGACAGGGAGACCCATGTTAGACTCCCGGTTGTGTGTACTGAACAGGTTTTTTCATAAATGTATTCCNTGAATAGTTACCATTTCCCCAACACACATATGCGGGTACATTTCCTCTAAAATCAACCTTAATCATCCATAACACTTAAGGATAGTTAGTACTTAGCGGTATAATCTGAACGGGTAATAAGACGTGGTGCTAAAAATAAGTAATCAAATAATCAGTATCTAAATATCAAAATTTGTTGAAAATGGTGAAATGTAATAAACTCAAATAAAATGTTAAATATTTGAGTAATGCCCACATTTTATAGACAATATTAATTTCAATAATATAAAGTAAAAACTTATGCTTATATTATTTTTAATTGGCAGCACAAAGCCCTCCTGAATCGGAGGTGGCTGCGTTCGTTATCTGATAGCTCATGATCATAATTTATTGCCTATATGATAGATCAGTGGTCGTAGCATTGGCGTACTAAGTCAAAGGTCCCGGGTTCGATTCTCTTGTCTAAGTATAATTTAAAGAATATAATATTTAGACGCGGCTATAACCGTACTTAGCAACTATAATAGCTGGGCTATTTAATCTACAAATATTTTTATGTTCTGTTCATGATTTGTTGTCCTCAACAGAACACAAGATGCACTTAAGTGCGAGCCGTATAACGATTTCTAACCGTTGACTTTTACAAAGTTCACTGTGACATGACATTGAATGACATGGCTGTCGAAATATTATTTACCTAAAAATATATATATATATACTACGTTGGGAAAAGTTTTCTCTTTTTCATGGCGGCGTGCCAGCCAAATCATGTTGGCGTTCCATAGATCTGCTATTCCTATTGGTATAGGTAGACGATGGAGAGTGTCACCTTTCAAAATGTCACAATTGGACCGTTCGTAAGCCAAGTAGTGTCAGTCAGTAAATCCTTCTTTTACATATGAGGGTAGTTTGCTAGTTTATTTAATTTTCATCCATCCCGACATCTAGAATGTATTATTAATAATATTTTGCACCGCGTCTTACTACCCGTTCAGGTTATACGCTTTAAGTACTAATTACTCTAATGGATTATGAATTGGGAAGGTTGAATTAGGGGACGTGAACCCGCATTTGCGTGGAGGGAGAGTGAAAAACCATTTAGGAAAAACCACCCCCAGTTCACCCGACCGAGATTCGAACCTCGATCTCCCCGCCCTCAGCAGTCGAGCTCAACACGACAAGCGCGTTAGCCAACTACGCCACCGAGGCGGGTAATGTATTATTATTATTATTATTATTAGCACCGCGTCTTACTACTCGTTCGGGTTGTACGCACTTACGCTAATGTGAAATGGTAGGGTGGTTGTGAGATGAAATGGAGGACCTACAGTTTTAACGTGGGATCCGAACCACAGTGGAGGCCTGGCATTCCACACATTCACAAGTTGTGATTAATACACGTCTTGTCAGAGGTGAAGGGAGGATTTGGTAATCAGATAAATCTGTGCCTGGACCGAGGATTGAACCCCGGACCCCCAGCACCGAAGTCTGACACCTTACCCCTAGACCGCCAAGTCACATCTAGAATGTAGTTAGAGACCGAAATCTACTCACATGTTTTTGTCTACATAATCTATTATAGCATATTCAATTTTTAAACAATAATTAAATTATGTAATTTGTACCTAATCTTACTATCCTAATAATCCTACTATATAGTTTTTGTCTTAATAGTTGGTCCACCCCGAGTAGTTTATCTAATAAATAATCGTTTTATTTAATTTAGTGAAACTACCAGTCATTTAACAATCAGACTAATTACTTAAATATTTTGGTCATTGAAATATTAATTACAAATTAATTAAAATATAAATGTAAGTCAAGTGACTTAATCTATTGACTTACACTACTTGGTTTCTAAACAGTCCAATTATATCTTTAGCAAGGTCACACTTTTACTCGCTAACCCTGGGCGGTACTGATTTAAAAAAAAAAAAAAAGCTGGAGATAAATTTACGCTAATGGCTTTTTTTTTCATTTGCATCGTCTAAAATAGAGTTTTTGGAAGCAATTGAGATAGATTGTATTTTTGGCATGCTTCCAGAGACGCCCGGTGTCGATCGAAAACGAAAGTTCTCTCCAATTTCACACGATTCGTAAAATTTCCTCCTACATATTCCTTGTATTCCCAGTTTTTCTTTATAAAATAGAAGGGAGGAAAATATTAGACCTAAAGGAAGATCGAACCAAGTGTCCATGCCTTAACGGCGTCGCCAACTTGATGATTTAGAAGCTATTTTGCGAGGCGGGTTTATTATTATTATTATTATTAGCACCGCGTCTTACTACCCGTTCGGGTTATACGCACTTACGCTAATGTGTAATGTTAGGGTGATTGTGAGATGAAATGGAGGACCTACAGTTTAACGTGGAATCCGAACCACGGTGGAGGTCTGGCATTCCTCACATTCACAAGATATCTTGTCAGAGGTGAAAGAAGGGTTTGGCAATCAAATAAATCTGTGCCGGGACCGAGGATTGAACCCCGGCCGCCAGCATAGACGTCTGACACCTTACCCCTAGACCGCCAGGTCACCGAGGTGGGTTTAATCTTAGATTAACGCACCTAAGCACTCTAAGTACTATCACACTTAGATGCAAATATATGAAATAGAGGGAAGAAAATTAGTTGTTCACCCTGCGAAACCTCTTATATGTGTTATTAACACTTCCCCTCTTCCTCTGACGGGTATACACAGTACACACTCACTCTACTATCTGCATCTGAACAGAATTGACTTGCTTTTTAAAATGAACCTTCTTCCTGTTTCCTATTCTAGATATACCTACATTTGCTTCAAAGGACTGTTTTGGTCCACATCCTGGCAGGAAGATACCTACAGAACATAAACCAAATATCCTATGTTGTAGACGATTTAATTAAAATAAGTTATCAAAAACTACTTCAAGATTTTTTTAAAAAATTGACAACGTAGGACTATTTTTAGAATTATTTAAGAATGTATGACCCGCTTCGATGGCCGCATGGTTTGAGGTGCTACTCTCGTAATAGAGTGGACTGAATATGACGGGAAGATTGTGGTTCGATCCCGGTCGGGTATACAGAGGGTGGATTCCCCTAAATGGTTTCCCCACTCTCTCCACGCAAATGCGGATACACTTCCTGTTAGTTCGACCTAACTCATCCCTACGCTATAGGCGTACAACCCGAACGGGTAGTAAGACGTGGTGCTAAAACAAACTATTCTATATGTCAGATAAGGTCCCTCTTATGTAAATTGGACTGTATTTTAGAATTATTATCAGTGTTTGGGCATTTGAAATGGTAGCGCCGTGAGATAGACTACATGTGATAGAGTTGTGCAATGCGGGGTTCATCTAGTCAAATACAGGGGCACTGTCCCAGATGCTGGGCAATGTACAGTAGCCCTATGACTTCTTTGGTGCTGACTGACAGCTGACGCCTTTTAAAAGTTCCCAGGATACATTACGTATCCCTACGCCGAACCATATGATATGCAAAAACATGTGTTTAGCATCTCTCACTTTTGACAGTCAAAACTTAGGTATATACCTAAATATTGAGTGTCATTCAGCACCAAAGAAGCCACGGAGCTACTGTATGTCATATCGTGTTACCTCGGAGCCGTGCGGGCTGAGCGCTACACAGGATAGGGACAAACACCGAGGCCCATGACAGACCAACATCTCGTCACTCGGTTTGGTTTGCTCCTCCGCGCACTGAATCGAGTGGTTTATTTTAACATCTCATTCATGGCCCCAAATTACCCCGGATGGATATTTCTCATACCTTACATATCTGAAGTAATAATTAATATAAGACTCCCACTTGTCTCTCGCCTGACAGCAACTGTTCCTTCCGACGCCACTGGCCTACAGTGGCCCCGTGGCTTCTTTGGTGCTGACTGACAGCTCACAGCTGACTTTTGACAGTCAACATTTAGGTATATACCTAAATGTTGACTGTCAAAAGTGACAGATGCTAAACACATGTTTTTGCAGATCATCTGGTTCGGTGTAGGGATACATAATTTGGTCTGGTAATTTTTTAAAGCTGTCAGTCAGCACCAAAGAAGCCATGGGGCTACTGTACATCACGTGATATCACACTGGCTCGTGATCACTCATCACACGATATAGCAGCATCACACAGCTATAACAGATTGAGCCGCTTTTCGTCTTGGGGCTCCTCCGTGGCTGAGTGGTCAGGGAGGCTGACTAAAAAAATCTAGTGTTATTGACACTGGAGAGTGTAGTGTTTTAGGTTAAGTTGAGACCCGGGTGGAATGTGATATTCTATATCGCTGATGGAATATATCACCGCCATACCGTACTACCCTCGGCTATTGTAAGAGAAACAAACTGTCCTAGTGTTATTTACCACTGTGTTTGTCCTAGTATTTTGTTCTAGAGTTGGCCGCGGCTACCAAAATGGCTCGTGGGAACTAGGGATACTCGAAACAAAACGAAATGTTAAATATATACAAAAATGTAACATTAAATTACGAAGCGAGACATTTTCCCCGTGCAATTTGTTTGTAATTGATAGAAACAATGCGCTATCCCATTTAAATACTTATATGCCCGACAAAAGTATTAGGTTTCTATAAGCTTTTTGGTTTTGTGTGTGCTGTAAATATATTTTTAAAAGTACTCCTATATTAATGTTTATTTACGCATTAGAATGGTATTCAAATAACGGCTGTGTGTGTGTTATATATGAGCCTGTAAGCTCGGGCACACACAGAACATGTTGATGTTACGTTTGTTTAACGCAAGAGATGCAGCGAGCGTCGTCCAAAAACTAGGTCAAACAAACACAAGAGAATGTGAGCCACTTTCAAGAATGGTTCAGTTTATTTAACGAGACTGCGATAATACTCCTCTCTGAGAGATAGCTCTTTCTCCTGTCCACTGTCACAGTGACCCGGTACAAATCACACCCTCAGGTCCCCTGTCACAGTGACCCGGTACAGATAACACCCTCAACTGTCACAATGACCCGGTACAGATCACACCCTC
>CABFVX010010594.1:0-13488 GCA_902151425.1 Timema shepardi | reverse complement strand
ACAATCTTCAGAATCCATTGTTGAAACACCTTTGTTGGTTGTTGCAGCTGCAGCATCCTTTTCACAACTCTCACAGAACCATTTAGCAAGACTATTCTTTAAAAAAAGCTAAAAATAAATCGCAACTATGTTGAAATCACTCTTGATAATTGTTGACAAAATTATGTATGCCAGACATCTAACTTTGTTCTTTTGTAATTTTGAATGTGAGTAAACAAAGCTAATATATGCCTGAGTATGTTCTCCCAAACATGCACATAAATAGTACCCAAACTCTACATTTTTCGAGAACTGATCCTTGTTTTAATATACATAGAGTACAAATTTGGTCCACCAACCTCACAGGGCCAGTTTCCTCAAATTATACCAACATCCCAAATGCTTTATGTCTAAAACGTCGTTTATAAAATGAAAAACAATGTTTCATTTTATGTTTGTTTTTAATAAGCTTACAGGCTACACAAATTTAGCAAGCTTGATGTGACTACCTTAAATTATGCAACCACCAAAGCACATTATATAAAGTTAGTTTTAAAGTTGCTTACTGACTCATTAGCTTCAATTGGAAAAGTAACTTATTTTTAGATAAGAAATACATAGTAATTTAAATACTAACTCATACTCAAACTTGTTTGTTTAATATATTCAGGACCTAATTAATTGCTTTTCATAATTTCCTAAACAAATATATTTTCTTAATCAATGTGTGTCAAACACTGATGTATGTTGTGATGTTTATCCACAAGATCAATCCTGATAGGTGGCTCAAATTAAATTGAGTGACAAATTACAACCTGGATACTGGAGTTACATTATATTTTGGTACTTTAGTTTTGCAATTGGATACAAATTACATTGGTAAAGATTTGTCATTTAAATGAGCTTACAGTGGCCCCATGGCTTCTTTGGTGCTGACTGACAGCTCACAGATGACTTCTGACAGTGAACATTTAGGTATATACCTAAATGTTGATTGTCAGAAGTGACAGCTGCTAAACACATGTTTTTGCAGATCATATGGTTCAGCATAGGGATACATAATTTGGTCTGGTAGCTTTTCAAAGACGTCAGCTTTCAGCTGTGAGCTGTCAGTCGGCACCAAAGAAGTCATGGGGCGACTGTAAATAGGCTTAATATAGGCTAATAAATGTTCTTCACAGTCCAAACAATTATGTTAATAAAGATGACACATAAGTTTCCAGTGACGTGCAGAGTTAACATTTTAATTGTTTAAAAAAAAATCTAGCTGCCAACAAATAAAAAGTTACTTCACTTTGTTCCATTAGGCCAACACACATGAAATTAAATAGTTTTAAATTTCATTAAAAAATTATCAAAAAAGTCCCCTTTAACAAAACTTTAGGTTATGTCAGGTTAGTTGACAAAAATCAAATCGCAGTAAATTTCAAATAAACTACCTTAAATGGTAAATAACTTTAAAAGTGGGAATAAATTTGTACAAAGTTTGGGAAAACATAGTTCAAATGATGTAAATGTATTTTTAAGAAAATATGCAAAATACAAAATTACAGATAGCTTTTATCTTGTTAGTAGGCCTAGTGTTAGTTCTAATGTTGAAATCATTCAAAATTAAGACAATGTCCTAAATAATCAAAAAATAGCCCCACATCATACATTCCTTTAATACAGCTGTCATCTAAAGAAAAATAGTTCATCATTTTCTTCATTTGTCTCGTTCTGTGATTACACCTATGTAGTTCTTTGACGTTAGCTGTGATAAAGCACTCCCTTTAATAACTACAACTTGAGTAGCAGGTTAATATATAAAATGATTAGTTATTTTCAGGTTGTATTTCTTAAAGATAGGCTACTTTAATCTATAGATTTCTATTGTTTAACCAGCGTATAACCCGAACGGGTAGTAAGACGCGGTGCTAAATAATAATATTGTTTAACCAAATTTAAAAAAATACGTTTGTTGGTTCATTGCAAAATTTAGTACCTAAAAAATTAATTGGTCATCTGAAAAGTGTATTAGGGGTTCTGAGCTACACAGGCCTACATTGGCTCTCGAGTCATGCATGATTATTTTCAATGTCTATATTTTGGTTTTGACTAATTTAAAGGTCGGATAGGTCAGGGGTGCTACACACCTGGAAAACACAGGGAATTTTGCAAAATTATTGAAATATTGGTTAATTTGGCACATTTAACTTGAAATCTTTAAATAGGTCTTTGGATGGATGAAATCATGAACTAACGAACCAAGCACGCTGTTTCAAACATGTATTATCTATCACCTCATAGACAAGGGTTGTAAAGCGACAGAAGATGTTTCCCAATAAATATTAAATCATTCTGTTTTAACAGGGTCTTCCTTAGGTGTACATACGGTGCGGCCTCACAGGGCCCACACAATTGGGTNGGGGGGGGGGGGTGAAGGGCACTGCTTAGGTGACAGCTTGGTAAAACAAGTTGAGGTGGGACATTTTTGCTTGCTTGCTCCACGTATGCCAATGTCTACAAATAAAAACATAATAATGTGGTTTGATTATTGGACAAGTGAAGCAAGTACTTGTTTTAATTCCATTAATTTGCATATGTCCATATCTCTGTGATGGATAAGTCTCATGATAACCATTTAACGCATTAACCGATTTAATTCAAATGTGGCACAAATTATTGTTCTTTGACCTCCATACAGATCAATTTCGTTGGAGAAGAAAATCAAACAAAGGGCTGGGAAGAAATCAAACCTTCCTTATATGTATGGGTCCTAGCTTAGATATCTAGCATGGTCAAAAATCTATCATTGGTTAAATGTGGGCTTCCTCTTTCATATTGATGAATTAAGGGCCAGGGACTGGATGTTTTGTCTGTTCTAGATTTAAGTTTGTTTATAAGTTGTGCGCTGATATAATCTTTTTTTTTTTCAAAAAGTACACATTAAATACCTCCAATAAATTGAATGAAAATAAAAAGGTTTCTAGCATTAATTACTAACGTACATGTGTTTATTTACCTTTCAGGGCATTTCTTAATACCTTATACAGCTTAAAATTGGTATATAGTTACAAACTTGTAATAATATAACGGTACACTTATTTTTTGCACAACTATTTTTATTTTGTTTGATTAAAAAAGTGTCAAATTAAAATGATAAAGTTATCATCTATATTGTCATAATATTTTAAGCTATTATTTTGAAGTCGGCAGTCGGTACGGTACATCACTTTGACTCCACCCAAAATTGCTTCGGACTCCTCAGTCCTGATTGTTTTATTATTATTTTTTTTTTTCTAATAGAATACAACTAGGGCGCACATTTAAGTCTCGCCAAAGGCGCATGGGAGTCTTGTTGAACCAGCCCTGTTTCTCCCCTTAGGTGTTATAGGTGTATTAACCGGGCAACAGCTGCAGTGACCTGTGAGGGGTGGACATTCTCATGTACAGACGGTGATAAAGCAGGCGTGGAGGGGTTGCTACAGTTCATTTCTCATGAAAACAACCTTGTATAACTGCTAGAAAAGTTACTAGTTCTATTTTCATATATTCATTTGTCAAGCCATGTGATGCACAGTTCTCACTTTTGATATCGATAGCCGTTTTGGTGGCCGCATGGTCTAAGGCGCTACTCTCGCATTAGGCTAAACTTCTGATGACGGGGAGATCGAGGTCTCGAATCGTGGTCGGGTGTACTGAGGGTGGGTTTTCCAGAATAATTTTCCACCCTACCTCCTCCCAAATGCGGATACACTTCCTGTAAATATAACCTATCTAATTCCTTAAAATGTATACCTGGTGGTCTAGGGGTAAGGTGTCAGACTTTTATGCTGGCTTCCGGGGTTCAATCCTCGGTCCCGGCAAATATTTATCTTATTATCAAATCCTTCCTTCACCTCTGACAAGACATCTTGTGAATGTGAGGAATGCCAGGTCTCCACCGTGGTTCGGATTCCACGTTAAACTGTAGGTCCTTCATTTCATCTCACATTCACCCTACCATTACACATTAGCGTAAGTGCGTATAACCCGAACGGGTAGTAAGACGCGGTGCTAATAAAAATAATAGATAACGTGTTCTAAATCCAATCAATGAACGTTCGTCGCGTGTCGCCGCCCCTGGTTCAGAGTCACCTTGGCATTGACCCCGGGTCTGTGACGGCCGTGTCAGACGTAACGTGGTGATAGGGCCCCATTGTTTCGTGTCGGCGCGCCACCTGTTATTGTCATGATACAGGTGGCGCGCGGGGGAGTCTCAGGAACCATCAGAGAGAATCGATTGTACAACGCTTCGGGAGCGACTTCTGATTGAGTCGCGGGTAGCCTACAATACACCGCGTTCTGTCTTCCCATGAAATTTAAACGGAGGGGGGCGCTTCTGTGGTTAGATTGGCCAAGGCAGGAACTTTAAACCTTTTTGTTCGCGTGCCCCCAGATATAATTTATCTTAAAAGTTTTTGAATAATGCAATATACATATTAACTTAAACAACATCCAAAAATATATTAAATAATACGCTATACATTATAAAAATAAATACACTAGAACCTTTTTAATCCGAACTGGGACCGAAGCTTGTTCGAATTAACCGGGAGAATATGCCCTACAGTATTCACGAATTTTAAATTGCAATTGAACGAGTTTAATTACATTTCTCTTAACTTTGAGCTTGTTAACTAATAAAATATATTTCATTTGACTTCCCCCACCGCCCCCCTTTTCCAACGTTCGCCAACGTCGTTAGTTTTGAATTGATATTTTTGTGTTTTTCCAACTTTGTTGGTTCATTAAGGTGGGTAGATAACTTTTGGGATATAAGGGCAGTATTAAAACAATTTAAAGCATCAAAAAATTTTCGGTAAAATAAATCAAAGATTTATCCAGTAGAAACCTAGAATTTAATTTTCTTCACATGGGGATATCAACCGATCACCGCGTTTTACTACATAGGTTATAGGCTACGAAGTACGTACATCTACTAATTAATCTAATGAACTAGGGATGAGGAAACTTGAATTTAAAGGAAGGTTACCCATATTTGCGTCGAGGAAGAGGGAAAAATCATTATGGAAAAAACCTCAATGCACCCAATCGGGATTCGAACCTTGATCTCCTTGTTATTGGCAGTCTAATGAATAGTCTAATCTAACACGAGAGTGACTAATTATTATTATTATTTAGCACCGCGTCTTACTACCCGTTCGGGTTATACGCTTTATACTTCATTCACGGTAGGAGTTTACCTCTGAAAGGTCTTTTTTCTTACCAATATCCTACTATATAATAGATTTCTGGTAGGGAAAAAAGTCCTTTTATAGGTAAACTCCTACCGTGAACGAACTTTAAGTACTAATTACGCTAATGGATTAGGAATTGGGAAGGTTGAATTAGAGGAAGTGAACCCGCATTTGTGTGGAGGGGGAGTGGAAAACCATTTAGGAAAAACCACCCCCAGTTCACCCGACCGAGATTCGAACCTCGATCACCCCGTCCTCAGCAGACGAGCTCAACACGGCTAGCGCGTTAGCCAACTACGCCACCGAGGTGGGTAGTGACTTCTTAGGTAAGCAAAAGTTGTTTAATATCTGTTAATGGTGTCCTAGAATGTTATGAGAACTTTTTATCCTCTATTTAAAAGATACTCATCAAATGTTCCTGATATCTAAATTCAAGAACTGTTTAGATCACTACATATGTAGAGAATATGGCGCAATATTTGATTTATTTTGCAAATAAAAAAAATTGTTTGCACCATCAACATTCGACTTTTTTTCCGTTTCAATTAGTCACCGAGCAGTCGGGACCGTAATCATTCCGCGGCGGTCACTAGATGGGACCAATCTTGAGAAAATTATATCATCCCAGGACGTGAAAGAGCAGCACATGTAATATCAGATCGCATATTAATCCTGCAGCAATGACGCTGGACAAATAGTTTATTAAAGTTACATAATTGATTTCAATTATAACCTGAAAACAAGTTATATCAACTTATAGAATATTATCAAAATTCATGGATTATGAATAGTGATTCCGTCTCATTACAAAATGTAATGCCCCCCGCCCCCCTCCCCCCTCCAAACATGGACTGTGAAAAATAACATTTACAGAAGTGTAGCCCTTCACGGGTTAGTGTCTAAACATGCCAGTGTTAATCTGTGTCCCTGTGCGCAGGCGCTAGATCTATAAAGGACGGGTAGCTTGGTCAGTGATCGCGTTGTTTGGACAAACGTCCACTTGACCTTGAGCGGGAGAGACAAGGTGGACAAGGAGGTTTCCCTTAGGATGAATCATCCTCTCGCGTCTCTACCAAGGCCTTATAGTGGGCTCCTAGTCAAGTTTGACATATTTGACAGCTGGTGTCAAGAGTGACAGGTGTACACAGCACATGGCTTGCCTCTGAACCAGGATAGGCAGACATCAATCTAGTTCAATTTTCATACAAAGGGCCTTTTAGAGAAAAAACACTTTTTTGCGATCAACATTGATAACATTTATACTAAATTATTAGCCACAACTGGCATGGGACTGACGGCTTTATTTACCCTCCGAAGGAAGTTGTGCTACGGATTTGTATCGCTCAAAAAAATCCATCGACCTCGGTTGGGTTTGATCCCAAGACCATCCGTGAGAAACTGGGGTTTTACAAAGCAGTTAATTCATGGCATTAGACTTTGTTGCTTGTCTTAGAATTAGATTAGGAAGCGGTGGACACGCCAACAAAGGCGTAGGTATCGTCTTTTTTGTTTTTGTATTTGCCAGGAGTACCCATCGTACTGAAGATGATTTTATCTGAATCGTTTCCGCATTCTACCTCCAAGCAAATTCGGGCACATTTATTTATAAAATTCTACCTTCCTAATGCCCATGAACCAATAGTGTATACCTATGGAAATAATTGTTTTTATTATACACATTCGGGTTATACGTTTATGTACTAACTACACTAATGGTTTTGGGGATTAGGGAGGTTATATTTATAGGTGTACCCGTACTTGCGTGATGAGGAGTGGAAAATCATTGGGGGGCGGGGCAGCGCCACCCTCGGTACACCCGGCCGCGATTCGAACCTCAATCTCCCCGTCATCGTCAGGTCACAGAGTCGGGTTGGAAATAATTGAATTCAATGAAAGTACAGAAGAAAACTTGCAGTGTTGCCAAACCAACAGCAAAAAAATCACGTAAATCTGTTGAAAGTTTTTGAGTATATTTAATTAAGGAATCCCGGACACCTTTTTAGACGATCCAGTAGTGAAGAAAGGGGGGAAGGACTAGAGGTCACCTCTCCCTACCCCTCATCCCCCCCTTTCTTCACAGTGAATCACGGAGACCCAAGTTTACAGAGGAAACACGGAGTGTAACTTCCTGAACACGCAATCAGGGGGGAGCGCTAATAGTCTCAGACATCAGCTTTGAGGACAGGTTTTGGACAAGTATCGTGAAAACACTATATAAAACAAATCTTTTTAATGTCTGAAAAAACCAATTTTTCTCTTTACGAAACAGGGAATTTATCATGTCTGGAAAAACAAGAATATTTTTTTGTGCCTGGAATACCCCGGGGATTTTTTGTCTGAAAAAAATAAAGGAAACTAAAAAACTAGTAAAATACTGTAGAAATTTGACAGCTTTAAATATACAAGACAGTGGACTGTCCGAAAATAAGCCACCTTTTTTCCCCAAAACGTTTTCAAAAGTATAGGTTGGCCTATATAATTCGACATTTTGGCTCAGGTGGTAGCGTGTCTGCCTACTGAGCTAAGAGTCCCGGGTTTGATTCCTGGCATGGCCGAAAATGTCATTAAAAATATGGGCATACTCTTTCACAGTGATGACTTAACGGCCGGGGTACTGGATGTTGTGCCTTTCCTAGTCTTAAGTTGGATTATAAGACACATGAAGATACGACAGAATAAATAACTGGCACAGGCCACACTCTGGAAACAGTAATGGATGTGAAGTAAAAGTTTGGCCTATAGTCTCTCTAGTAGATAACGCCTGAATTTCGGTTACTTTTTTTTTTGTATACAACCCATGATGTTTTAAATGTAAATTTAATAGTTTATTTTGGACTTTTTGATTCATATTTTCTTGGGGGTTTTTTCTGAAGGTTATCAATGTTTTGTAAATTAATGACTACTAAACACATTTTCTCACCTCACAAGATAATGTAAGCTTCAAATGAAATTTGTACACTCTTGACTTGGTGAGCCGGCATCTTAGCTCAGTCGGTAAAATGTCTATCTACTGAGCTAAAGGCCCCGGGCTGGATTCCCCGCATGGCCGCAAACTTTATCATTGTGATTGATGAAATGTGAGTTTTCCCTTTCACAGTGATGAATTAATGGCCGGGGGCTGGGTGTTGTGTCTATTGTAGATTTAAGTTAAAGTCGTGTGTTGATGAAATCAGTCGATTCGGAAAGTGTACGTTAAATACCTCGAATAAATAAAAAAAATGAAAAATTGGTTCTTAGTGAGTCATTGCAACCAAGCTGAGGGGGTTGAATTGAGATCAATAAAACTATTTTACCGATGTTTTTAAAAGATAACAATATTAAAAATATTTATTTTTAAATTAAAAGACTTCCGATCCAGACATCATTGTTGCCAAATGAGGAATTAAAAAATAATAATTCGATATTCCTCCTCTCCCCTTAGCTTGAACGTATTCTTGTGTATACAACTGTGGTTAATTGGCCTTGAAACGGGCCCAGAAGTTGCCCTCAGCTTCTACCCATCGTGTCTGTATCACGTGTGGGCACCATGTGGGCACACGAGTGCTAACTGTGTCCACCTTGCAGCCTCAACATTAGCAACCCACGAATATGACGTCACTAGGCCGGGGGGAAGGTGGGGTGCAGGCAGGCCTACCTGCCTTTTGTGCAGCGACAGGAGTTTATTAAATGGAGTGCCTAGATCGCGTTTCGTTGTATCGTCTGTCGCGGTTTTATACCTCTGCAGGCGTCGATTGAACACTATATTGACCCGCTTTACTGGCTGAATGGTATAAGGCGTCACTCGTGTTGCACTAACCCACTGATTACGGACAGATCGGATTTCGAATCCCAATCGGCTCTAATGAGGAGGGTTTTTCCTATTCCCTTCACTTCTACGCAAATACTGATGAATTACCTCTAAAATACTTCCTTCCCCATCCCTATCCCATTAGATTAATTATCATTTGTGTGTATAACCTGAACAAGTAATAAGACGCGGGTATAAATAATAATAATTATTATTATTAGCACCGCGTCTTACTACCCGTTCGGGTTATACGCACTTACGCTAATGTGTAATGGTAGGGTGATAGTGAGATGAAATGAAAGACCTACAGTTTAACGTGGGATCCGAACCAAGGTGGAGGCCTGGCATTCCTCACATTCACAAGATTTCTTGTCAGAGGTGAAGGAAGGGTTTGGTAATCAGATAAATGTTTGCCGGGACCGAGGATTGAACCCCGGCCACCAGCATAGAAGTCTGACACCTTACCCCTAGACCGCCAGGTCACCATAAATAATAATTACACAATATAAATAAAGTATGCAAGTGAAAGGAGAAGAATGGTGGAAGGATAGGGGAGGATGAAGGTATTTTACTAAAATGACTCGGCCACAGGCGGGAAACCGGTGTTGATGATGATAATACTAATGAGGTGGGGAGGAAGAGGGTATACCTTTCACGAAATGTACCCGCTTTTGTGTGAAAAAAGGAGTTTGATAGTGTTTATGAAAAAACACGTCCCTGGCCGGGATTCGAACTGTTGCAACCCCGTCACAAGACTGACGCCTTGGTCCAGATGTCCTACATTGGACTCCTTTTTTTCAAGACATTTCGGCCTTCTAACTATCCGTATGTATGTTCCGCGATAACTTTCAAATGAGATTTTTTTCCTTCGAAATTTGGCAGGGACATTCTCTGAGTTTAGGTCAAAACGTATGTACTTACATGTTTTTTAAAAAAAAATCTGGTTTTCCGTTTTAATATGGCGGCCGCTTGGAAAGGTTTTTCTTTTAATAGTTCATCTAAAGGGATTTTAATTTATAATTCTAAACTCTATGGCGTATCTAGACCAGGGGTTTCCAACTGGTGGTACGTTGGCTGTATGTGGCCCGGCTTGCCTTATTCTGAGGCCTGCAAACGTAAAATTGATGGTTTTAGCCAAGTAATGGAAAATTTCAATTTGTGTAGGAATAATCCAGTAAAGCTCCAATTGATGTTCGGCCCGCTACTGGACTTGTAAATAGTGTTGCCAATTTAGCAACTTTTACGGGTCTGAAACAACTAATTTTTATTTTAGCGTCTAGCAACTAATTTGGCGACTGGTGGTTTTCTTGAGCTTTTTGTCAAGTTCATGTTCATCTTTTTAAATTTTAATGCTGTATAATTTTGATTTTTGAGCTACCGTACTGCAATGCATTGCTTCGGTCTACAGAAGAGCTCTAAACCATCTGTCATACACAAACCACAATGCCATCGTTCCGGATCCAGGGATCACCCCAGTTCACTGATATATATCAGGGAACTGGGGTGATCCCTGGATCCGGAACGATGGCATTGTATATATATATATATATATATATATATCTTACATTCAGTTCAGATTAATGTATGCATTTTTTGTTTGGCGACTAATCTGAGTACTTTAATTTATTTCGTTTAGTACCAGAAGTCGCTGGAGTGTCGTTAATCTAAACTTCATTCACGGTAGGAGTTTACCTCTGAAAGGTCTTTTTTCTTACCAATATCCTACTATATAATAGATTTCTGGTAGGGAAAAAAGTCCTTTCCCGGGTAAACTCCTACCGTGAACGAACTTTAGCAACACCACCTAAAGTTCGTTCACGGTAGGAGTTTACCTGGGAAAGGACTTTTTTCCCTACCAGAAATCTAGTATATAGTAGGATATTGGTAAGAAAAAAGACCTTTCCCAGGTAAACTCTTCCCGTGAATGAACAATATATGGTTGTTGGCAACACTACTTGTGGATTCATTTGTGGCCCTCGGACACTTTTAAGTTGGAGCCCCCTGATCCAAAGCTTTTATTTTATTGAGACATATTGTAAAACTATGGTCTTAAATCGCGTGAATCATGGCTATTCTTTATAAATACAATATACTTTTGAACAGTGTGCTACCCGCTAAGGTAGCCGCGTGCCCTAACGCGCTAATCTCGTGTTAGACTAGATTACCGATGACGGGGAGGTTGAGATTCGAATCTCGGCTGGGTGTAATGAGTTTTTTCCATAATGGTTTTCTATCTTCTATCCACGCAAATGGGGAACATTTCATTTAGATAGGTGACCTGGTGGTCTAGGGGTAAGGTGTCAGACTTCTATGCTGGCGGCCGGGGTTCAATCCTCGGTCCCGGCACAGATTTATCTGATTACCAAACCCTTCCTTCACCTCTGACAAGACATCTTGTGAATGTGGGGAATGCCAGGCCTCCACCGTGGTTCGGATTCCACGTTAAACTGTAGGTCCTCCATTTCATCTCACAATCACCCTACCATTGCACATTAGCTTAAGTGCGTATAACCCAAACGGGTAGTAAGACGCAGTGCTAATAATAATTCATTTAGATATAACCTTCCTGATCCCTAAAACCATTAGCTTATAACCCGGACAGGTAGTAAGACGTGCTGCTAAAATATATATTAAATAAACCTATTTTTAGTTTATTTGAGCTCTGACTTGATCTTCAAGTAAATACGAAGTGTAGTAACTTGAAATCTAAAGAGGAATGTTAAAACTGTAGTAACGATAAGAACACGGAGAGAGCGAGGTTTACTGTTCACATAACTTCTTTCCGCAGTTCCAGTTTGCCCAGACCAATATAATTTAACATATCAGAAACAGTCTATATAATTTTATCGAGATACGATGGAAAACTAACTGCCATTCCCTTTCAAGGCGGTCACAGTAAATATCTGAGATAAGTCACCAACCAAATGATGGTGACACATCTGTCCACTCGTGTTGCTTGTGATGTTCCCTTTGTTATCTGGTAATACACCTATCTCCAACATCAGATAATACAAGCTCGGCTGACTAGTTTCTACCAGCCACGTCATTAACATGAAGGGGGCTCCAGATAATGTTGTCTAAAAGGTTTCGAACACGTCATTGTGTTTTCATCCACACCACAACACAAACACCAGGAGAGCATGAGTAATAAACAAACTTTTTTTTTTAGCACCGCGTCATACTACCCGTTCGGGTTATACGCCTATGTATATATTACGCTAATAGTTTTAGGGCTGATCAAGGTTACATTTTACAAACGTGTGCCCGCATTTTATTGAAGGGAGAGTAGAGAACTCCCTTTGGAAAAAAACAACCTTCAGTTCACCTTACCGAGGTTCGAACCTTGATCTTATGTCATCGGCAGTCTAGTCTACTGCGAGAGGAGCGCCGTAAAGTAAAGAAAAATATTAGAATTCTATATCTAGCCTTCCTCTATCAAATATTAATTTTCACAACACTTTAATTAAACCTTTAAACCTTTTAACTGGTTAGAACTTTCCTTTGCAATTTGTTAAAAACATTAAAAAACCTTCCTAAATAATCTGGGATCTCTAAACGTTTGCAACGCATTTCAGTGTTCTACCATTTAACATCCTTAAGGTGGGATGGAAGGAGACGCGAGAAAACGCCAGTGTTTTTGTAGTTTTTATGGCAAAGTTTTTGGTTTTTTTTTTACAAAATAGATAAAATATCGCTTCAGTACAAACAAAGAGTATAATTTTGTTCACATGGTGACCTCTATAAAACTTTTTGAATATCGGTCAAGGGTGTTCTGGAATTTAATGACAACTTTTTATCTCAATTTAAAAAGTTTGTTCGATAATGCCACCATGCTTTTGACTGATATTCAGGAACTGTTGATATCAACGTGTAAAGAAAATTAAACTCAATATTTGTACTTGAGCAACATTTTAGTTATTTTGGTCAAAAGTTTTTACATAATTGCAAAAAACACTGGCCTTTTTTCGCGTTCCCTTTTATTCCACCTTAACTCACAATCTCTCCCACCCGGTACGGGATCTGCTTGTCGGTAAGGTAGTACTCCACAAAGGAGACTAGCTTGGAAAGCTGAAATGTTTCATAGCTTGGTGAATAATGATAACAATACACTACAGTTCAGTACATGTGAGTGGGGGGCGGGATAACTAACCAATTCCTCTCGACGACCTTGTCCCCCCACACCCCCCTTCTCCCACGGTTTGCGCTCTCACTAATTGGTGACGCAACACGACCACTCCGGTTCGCCTCAAGAGATGCAACGAAAGCAACATCAGCACTACGGTTTTCTATAGAAAGGGGATTTTACAAAATGCAATCTTTTTGTTGTTGTCAATGTTATTTTACAGGCATTGAAAATATTTATCGAAAGTAACAGCTGCATATAACATGACTTGCTGTATGAATACGTGAAAGTAGTTTAAGGCCATACGTCCAGAAATATTTTTTTTCGTCATTCAAAAGAGTTTTATTCTATGAAATGTTACACACCAAAACTTTATT
>CABFVX010010593.1:0-13492 GCA_902151425.1 Timema shepardi | reverse complement strand
CATGGTCTAGAGCATTGTTTTAACAAGAGTTGGAGCTCTCTTCTCACCCGACATGGTCTAGAGCATTGTTTTAACAAGAGTTGGAGTTCTCTTCTCCCCCGACATGGTCTAGAGCATTGTTTTAACAAGAGTTGGAGCTCTCTTCCCACCCAACATGGTCTAGAGTATTGTTTTAACAAGAGTTGGAGATCTCTTTCCCCTAGACATGGTCTAGAGTATTGTTTTAACAATAGTTGGAGATCTCTTTCCCCCCGACATGGTCTAGAGTATTGGTTTAACAATAGTTGTAGATCTCTTTCCCCCTACATTGTCTAGAGTATTGTTTTAACAAGAGTTGGAGTTCTCTTTCCCCCCGACATGGTCTAGAGCATTGTTTTATCAAGAGTTGGAGCTCTCTTTCCCCCCGACATGATCTAGAGCATTGTTTTAACAAGAGTTGGAGATCTCTTTCCCCCCGACATGGTCTAGAGCATTGTTTTAACAAGAGTTGGAGATCTCTTCTCACCCTACATGGTCTAGAGCATTGTTTTAACAAGAGTTGGAGCTCTCTTTCTCCCCGACATGGTCTAGAGCATGGTTTTATCAAGAGTTGGAGCTCTCTTTCCCCCCGACATGATCTTGAGCATTGTTTTATCCAGAGTTGGAGCTCTCTTTCCCCCCGTTATGATCTAGAGCATTGTTTTATCAAGAGTTAGAGCTCTCTTTCCCCCCGACATGATCTAGAGCATTGTTTTGACAAGAGTTGGAGCTTTCTTCTCACCTGACATGGTCTAGAGCATTGTTTAACAAGAGTTGGAGCTCTCTTCTCACCTGACATAATCTAGAGCATTGTTTTAACAAGAGTTGGAGCTCTCTCCTCACCCGACATGGTCTAGAGCATTGTTTTAACAAGAGTTAGAGCTCTCTTTCCCCCCGACATGGTCTAGAGCATTGTTTTAACAAGAGTTGGAGCTCTCTTTCCCCCCGACATGATCTAGAGCATTGTTTTAACAAGAGTTGGAGCTCTCTTCTCACCCTACATGGTCTAGAGGATTGTTTTAACAAGAGTTGGAGCTCTCTTTCCCCCCGACATGATCTAGAGCATTGTTTTATCAAGAGTTGGAGCTTTCTTTCCCCCCGACATGATCTAGAGCATTGTTTTATCAAGAGTTGGAGCTCTCTTTCCCCCCGACATGATCTAGAGCATTGTTTTAACAAGAGTTGGAGTTCTCTTCTCCCCCAACATGGTCTAGAGTATAGTTTTAACAAGAGTTGGAGCTCTCTTCTCACCCTACATGGTCTAGAGCATTGTTTTAACAAGAGTTGGAGCTCTCTTTCTCCCCGACATGATCTAGAGCATTGTTTTAACAAGAGTTGGAGCTCTCTTCTCACCCAACATGGTCTAGAGCATTGTTTTAACAAGAGTTGGAGCTTTCTTCTCACCTGACATGGTCTAGAGCATTGTTTTAACAAGAGTTGGAGCTCTCTTTCTCCCCGACATGGTCTAGACTCTAGAGCATTGTTTTAACAAGAGTTGGAGCTCTCTTCTCACCTGACATGGTCTTGAGCATTGTTTTAACAAGAGTTGGAGCTCTCTTTCTCCCCGACATGTGTCTAGAGCATTGTTTTAACAAGAGTTGGAGCTCTCTTTCTCCCCGACATGGTCTAGAGCATTGTTTTAACAAGAGTTGGAGCTCTTTTTCTCCCCGACATGGTCTATAGCATTGTTTTAACAAGAGTTGGAGCTCTCTTTTTCCCCGACATGGTCTAGAGCATTGTTTTAACAAGAGTTGGAGCTCTCCTCTCACCCTACATAGTCTAGAGCATTGTTTTAACAAGAGTTGGAGCTCTCTTCTCACCCGACATGGTCTAGAGCATTGTTTTAACAAGAGTTGGAGCTCTCTTCTCACCCTACATAGTCTAGAGCATTGTTTTAACAAGAGTTGGAGCTCTCTTCTCACCCGACATGATCTAGAGCATTGTTTTAACAAGAGTTGGAGCTCTCTTCTCACCCGACATGATCTAGAGCATTGTTTTAACAAGAGTTGGAGCTCTCTTCTCACCCTACATGGTCAAGAGCAGGGTTTCTCAACTAAAGGCCCACGAGCCTCGTCCAGCCCGGAAGATAGATGATCGGTCCGCTTGTTTGCAGTGACACACACAAACAAATTATAATAGTATGGTTACATTTTAGTGTATATAGTTTTTAAAATATTTATCAATTTTAAACCATGCTATTTGGTTTATCACTTTAAAAACTTGATTTTGGGAATATAACCTTTAAATATTTTAAATATATATGAATTGTTTTAAGTTCATAATATCAAATAGCCATTGTACAGCTACACCGGTGGACACATAGATGAACCGTCAAGCGCTTCTGTTCTAGTTTTCCAATTCTAGGGAAGTCAGGATTGGAACTTCAGCCGGGTGTACAGAACGTGTTTTTACTATATGGTCTGCGCAAACCAACGCGGGAATGAACGTGGGAATGAATGTGGTCATACCGGCACGAAGCGATTCACGGTAGTTTAAGGACGAATACCATCGTATGCAGCGGGTCTGTCTCTTTTGAGTTGGATTTAGCGCACATGCTCATTACATTATGAGTGAAGTGTAGACTAAGTTGGGTTACCTGGTGTCCTAAGGGGTAAGGTGTCGGACTTCTGTGTTGAGGGTCCGGGGTTCAATCCTCGGTCCCGGTACAGATTTATCTGATTACCAAACCCTTCCTTCACCTCTGACAAGACATCTTGTGAATGTGGGGAATGCTGGGCCTCCACCATGGTTCGGATTCCACGTTAAACTGTAGGTCCTCTATTTCATCTCATAATCACTCTACCATCACACATTAACGCAAGTGCGTATAATCCGAATGGGTATTAAGACTCTAATAATAATAATAATAATAATATACACTGTTTGTAGCTATGTGTAGGTCATCAGAAGAATAAATATTGTTGTCACTTAGCTGACTACGGGTATAAAATAACAAAGCAATGGGTGCTTGAATAAAGGAAGACTGTCACGCGGAGAATATTTACTACTCGCCAGATACTTTTAATTCCTTCCCGATCTCTTTCCATATATGAGCCTTCTTCTTGATTCTCTTGCCGTCTTTATGACTTAAATCGTAAATCACGTGGTAAGTGAAGGCATACACTATTTCTAGCAACTGCTCTGTGGTAAACACGACGCTCACATACACAGCACCACCGCTCGCAGGGAAAACGGCCGGCGGGTTGCGGTAAAACAGTGCGTGCGGCGAGCCACGCGGGACGTTCGCCCCGGTTAGTGCACCCCCATATCACCCAATGTTATTGTTATTTCACGAGAGTTTCGCTCCCGCGTCCCGCCCCCTTTGGTCTGCACCAGGCCTAATTTTATCTACCTGGTCCTTAGCCCACTAGCGTGATTAAAATGGACGGGTAGTAAGACACGCTGCAAAAACAAAATAATGGGATGTATCGAAGCAAACAAGTTTGTATAGTTTGTAGTCCGCATCACGCCCCGAGTTTATAATATTGTAAGTTTGAGTCCCCTGGCCTCTAGCAAGCTTGCGCCTGGAGGTTAGGGGTGCCGCGCTACACACTTGAATGGCAGGCGGCGTCAACACTTTACAAGGCTCTTTCTTGACAGTTACGACTTCAATAAAATAAGATTTGAAACAGTTCAGTAAGTTAAATAGAAAAAAAACTTTAGTTCCATATTTACTATCTCATGTTTTAAAACTGAACAAGGATGTGGCAATTTGAGGTCATTGAGGAAAAAACTGCACAGGAGAAGAACTATAGTCCAATGTTCACAGAAAAGCCGTTTTAAATATTCTGTAAAACAACTTTTGTTACGGTTTTCATTGAAACCATTTTACCATAGTATTATTGTTTTAAATATATATATTGATAATATCCATCAAGAGATACAGCCACAGATCACGTGACTTGAAGTATGAATACGTGAAAGTAAATACAGTAAATTTTATAGCCGTCAAATAAGGCCATTCTTATGATAATTGGGCTGTAAATAGTATTGCAAGTTCTTTGGAATGTTCTATTTATTTGTTTAGTTAAATTTTAATGTCTTCATAATACAAGATAACATACTTAACCAAACTAGCTTAGCCCATGACAGTATATTTTTTATCAATAAGTAATTATTTAACAATTACTACACCCACTCCAATGGCCTCGTGGTCTAACGCGCTACCCTCACAGTGGACTAGACTGCCGAGGACTGGTAGATCGAGGTTCGAATCTCGTTCAAATACACTGAGTTTTATTTTAAATGGTCTACCACTTTCCCGCCACTCAAATGCGGGGACATTTATTATAAATATAACCTTCCTAAACCGTAAAACTATTAGCGTAGGTAGTACATAAGCTAGAACCCGAATGGGTACCAGGACGTGGTGACTATTGTACTGTACAGTATGTTTTAACAGATCATTTGGTCCGGCGTAGGTATACATAATTTGGTCTGGTAACGTTTCAAAGATGTCAGTCACCACCAAAGAAGCCATGGGGCTACTGTACATATTTAAAACTATTATTATAATAAATTTGGAGTAAAAGAAGACCCACATAAATGAATTCTAGAGCTAGATAATTAGCAACCGAGTCTGAACCTAGGTCCCTTAGGTTGACTAGATTCCTAAAGTTCCTTTTTCTTTAGATTGGTCACAAGGAAGGGTAATTTAAAATTCTAAGAAAACCGATAAATTTATGATCACCATGCTTTAATTTAAAATTATATATATAAATAAATAATTGTAGTTGTAACAAATACTGTAGTACCAGTTTTAATAATAGTTTTCCACGTTTTCTTCGTCGATATTTAAATAGCCCAAAGTGTACGTTATGAAACCTTTTCATTTCTGTCTATTTAAGTGGCAGTAGTCCATTTAACGCAACTTTACTTCACACACGAGAGAGCGAACATCTCAGTCCCTCCTACATATTGGTATTGTCACGAACAGATAAAATATTCACAGAGACCCAGACAGATTGTTCTGTTACAATGTTGTCACAGTCCTAAACATCTTCATAGAGACCCAGACAGATTGTTCTGTTCTAATGTTGTCACAGTCCTAAACATCTTCATAGAGACCCAGACAGATTGTTCTGTTATAATGTTGTCACAGTCCTAAACATCTTCATGGAGACCCAGACAAATAGCTGCGTTATAATGTTGTCACAGTCAGAGATATCTTCATAGAGACCCAGACAGATTGCTCTGTTATAATGTTGTCACAGTCAAAGATATCTTCATGGAGACTCAGACAGATAGCTGTGTTATAATATTGTCACAGAGATATCTTCATGGAGACCCAGACAGATAGCTGTGTTATAATGTTGTCACAGTCAGAGATATCTTCATAGAGACCCAGACAGATAGCTGTGTTATAATGTTGTCATAGTCAGAGATATCTTCATAGAGACCCAGACAGATAGCTGTGTTATAATGTTGTCATAGTCAGAGATATCTTCATGGAGACCCAGACAGATAGCTGTGTTATAATGTTGTCATAGTCATAGATATCTTCATAGAGACCCAGACAGATAGCTGTGTTATAATGTTGTCATAGTCGGAGATATCTTCATAGAGACCCAGACAGATAGCTGTGTTATAATGTTGTCACAGTCAAAAATATATTCATAGAGACCCAGACAGATTGCTCTGTTATAATGTTTTCATAGTCAAAGATATCTTCATGGAGACCCAGACAGATAGCTGTGTTATAATGTTGTCAAAGTCAGAGATATCTTCATGGAGACCCAGACAGATTGCTCTGTTATAATGTTGTCACAGTCAGAGATATCTTCATGGATACCCAGACAGATAGCTGTGTTATAATGTTGTCATAGTCAGAGATATCTTCATAGAGACCCAGACAGATAGCTGTGTTATAATGTTGTCACAGTCAGAGATATCTTCATGGAGACCCAGACAGATTGCTCTGTTATAATTTTGTCACAGTCCTAGACATCTTCAAGGAGACCCAGACAGATTGCTCTGTTATAATTTTGTCACAGTCAGAGATATCTTCATGGAGACCCAGACAGATTGCTCTGTTATAATGTTGTCACAGTCAGAGATATCTTCATGGAGACCCAGACAGATAGCTGTGTTATAATGTTGTCACAGTTAGAGATATCTTCATGGAGACCCAGACAGATTTCTCTGTCAATTTGTTAAGGGAAGTTAGTTATAAGCCGAATGTTACTCAATACAGCCTTATGTGCACTAGGTTTCTCGAGACATTGTTTATTCCGTTATTTTCAATTTGTAACACAACATGTATTGGTTTTAATGAAAGCGGATCTTTATATTATTTTAATACATTCAATTTAGAAACCAACAAATAAATAGAATTTTATGCTATCCGGATCTCATTACATTTATTGTGAATATATATTAAAATCTTATGAAAATAATATGCAATGTCACCAATTGATAATTCTGACAGATTAATATTAAAGGCTTTAAAAGGCTTAAATTATTCTTATTTTGATAAAATCTTTGAACTTTCAAACCTACTAAAACTAGTTTTGTTTCTTTTTGTGAAGAAATGTCGGAACACAAGTAAATGTTTACAGTTGTTATTGTCTCAACAGTTCTTTAAACAACTAAGAGATATATGTATACAATGATATAAGGAAACTTACATAGCTAAAAAGCTAGTTAAACCAGTTTACTCCTCAGTGTACCCCCCAGTGTACCTCCAGTGTACCCCCAGTGTACCCCAGTGACCCTCAGTGTACCCCCAGAGTACCCTCAGTGTACCCTCAGTGTACTCCCAATATACCCCCCAGTGTACTCCCCAGTGTACCCTCAGTGTACCCCAGTGTACTCAGTAAATAGTTATCTAATGGATGCGGAAATGTTATATTATAAACTATTGTATCGACATATGTATAGTACATATTATTTACTTGGATTAAAACATTGTATTAGTTACATAAAATATCATTAAAAAACCAGTTCATTTGATTATTTTAGTTAGTATTTATCAACTTGTAATAGTGACTCGATTATCTTGTTTTGAATGGAAGATTTTGTGTGTCTGTTTAAACTTAGAATTAAGAGTAGTTTAATAAAGGACTAAAAGAGATAAAATAGATTTTCTCAAAATCGGGTCTAAAGATTTTGATTAAAATTCGTATCTAGGCGTTGATTAAGATTATAAATAAACTGACTATTTTCAATTTCCCGCGAAAATGACTTTTAAGGTACTTTACAGTAGCTGAAATTTACGTAACTCCGCAACTATTTGAGATGATACTGAATAACTTATAATTGCAAAATTGTATTATTAAAAATTAAAACTTTTATATGAAATATATTTTTATAAAACCAACAGTTTCTGAGATATTGGCAAATATATTAATACAATTTTGAGAGCTTTAGTTGTGAAGATATACTATTTGAGTTTTAACTCAATAATTCTCCAATGCCATAGAGTAATTAAATATAAATAAGTCTCTAAAAGTGTATGTTGTTTTTCCTTAAACCTCTTAGGAGAAATGTTTGTACAGCAACGAGCTATATCCATCTTAGACTCAATAGTCAATATTTACATTTTTTATTGGTCAAAATTTATAAATGAGGAATTTAATAGCAATACGATGACATGAAGATGTGCAACACCTAATGAAATTTCAAAAATGTTAACCGAAATTTGAAGTTTTAATACTAAATGTTGACCCTTGTGGACCTAATATTGATCTTTTTTATCGGCCCAAACATACAAATGAGGACATTAATTCCTTAAAAATAAAATAATAAAATATAAAACTGCGACACAAAAAAATGTTTTACATAAGTTATAGTGCAATTTATTTTTGGGTTTGCTAGTGTATATTATTTTGAATCACTTATATTACGAGTTTTGAGTAAATATTGCCATTTTTAAACAATAGAGCGAGAAAGTCCGTGGGGAGCTCCGTACCATTTATTTATATCTTGAAACAAATCTTTGGGAATATAATTATAAAGACATTCCACTACAGTCTGTTATTCGCAGTGTTAGTAGATAACTCCTATACAACATTTCATTTGTTTCCTGATAGGATGGTGAATTCAGAAAAGAGGTAGCTCATAAGCCAAAATTAGTAGAAAACTATTAGGAAACTAAATTAGCACTTTTAGATAAAATGCGAGCATATTCGATCCGTTTCGGTGGCTGCAAGTTTTAGTGCGCGATTCTCGAATACCAATGACGGGGAGATCGAGGTTCGAATCTCGGTCGGATGTACTGAGGGTGTTTTTACAAAATTGTTTTACACTCTTACACGCAAATTTGGATATACTTCATCTAAATATAATCTTCCTGATCCCTTAAAAACTAACGTAATTAGTATATAAGCGTATAACCCGAACGAGTGGTAAGATGTGTTAAAAAAAGTATTACTGATACTCGCATCTACCCCCTGATATATTCCAGGATATATTCCCGGCAAAACACAATATTCAAAATAGTTTTCTTTAAAAGTAAAGTTTTATGCCATGCAATGCCAAGTTAATTAATTGATTTCATATCAAGATTACCTGTTAAAACTTTTTTTCATACTATGAATAATAAATTCTGATAAATTTACTGTGCTCTATGCAAATTCTTGGAACTTTAGGGAAAGTACTTTGAGTAAGTTTTTGCCCTTGCGTTCCGGTACTGCTGAATTTACGACTACGCCACTGGGTTTACCATTTCATAATAATGAATTGACATTTCGGGGACAATGTATGGTAGAGTTGAGTTAGTTTGTAATTCATGTGATTATAGAGTTGGTTTGGAATGAATACCTATGTTAAAAAATATATATTGCCTATTATAAAGAGAATATAAATTACAGATAAATCTGATTCCTAGTGTACGGTTTGTTGTAGAACTATGTTCAATCTAATACTATTATTATTATTAGCACCGCGTTTTACTACCCGTTCGGGTTATACGCACTTACGCTAATGTGTTATGGTAGGGTGATTTTGAGATGAAATGGAGGACCTACAGTTTAACGTGGAACCCGAACCACGGTGGAGGCCTGGCATTCCCCACATTCACAAGATGTCTTGTCAGAGGCGAAGGAAGGGTTTGGTAATCAGATAAATCTGTGCCGGGACCGAGGATTGAACCCTGGTCGTCCGCACAGAAGTCTGACACCTTACCCCTAGACCGCCAGGTCACCTATCTACTACTAAAATTCACGCTAGAAGTGGACGGATCCCTTAGTAAAAACTAACACACTAGACAAGTCATCATAGCTATTGGACCAAGATGGAGTTAACGTCTTTCTCTTGTCCGGCCACTTCTTGCTACCACCAAGTCTATCTTTACATTCATTAATTTAGCAGTCCTTCGAGATTTATCAGGTCGTGCGATCAAAATGTTTTGAGTGGTCAAGTTAGAGAAAGCGACTCGGAAATTAATTGGTTTTTTTTATTTGCGACCCTGAAACAATTTTTATCTATTTTGTATGTGGTTCTGCCATTGATTATAATAGGTTCCCTCATAGAGCCTTTCTAGTTGAGTTATAATATACTGTGCTTTCATTGTAAGTTGAACTTGAAGCAGTTTTGTAAGCATTAAAATTATATCTTTAGTGCCTTGCGAAGGTCGATTGAAGATAGGGGAAAATAAGAAAGAAACTGGGATAAGGGGGGGGGGGGTTATCCCTCCTATCGCAAAATTAATATTTTATTAACATCAAATGATTAAATTGGGACAGTCATTTAGCTAACAGATTTTAAATCCTGTTGAGAATCAAACTTAAATTTAAACTGTGTTTATTACTGTTTTACACGCTCAGCTCCTCTGAGCTATTAGTGGAGGAGGCCTCTAAATTATAGTGGATTTCTAACTGCTTGTATTTATATCTACCTGAAGTCACCAATCGGGAGTTGAAGGTAGATTTTCCAAATACTCTGGTGATAGGTCAAGGCTAAACAATTTGAGCAAAGCTTATTTGTGAGAAAACTTTACACTTAAAACTGATTTGTATAAAAACAATCTGACATATGATTAAAACAATGTCAATAGCCTAAACGTGGGCTTCTTTAGTGTTTTGGAAAACTATGTAGATACAATTATCTTGGTAAAAAAATCTACATAAGTATGCTACCATAAATTAGTTTATTATTATTATTATTATTATTATTATTATTATTATTATTATTATTATTAGCACCACGTCTTACTACCCGTTCGGGCTATACGGACTTACGCTAATGTGTAATGGTAGGGTGATTGTGAGATGAAATGGAGGACCTACAGTTTAACGTGGAATCCGAACCACGGTGGAGGACTGGCATTCCCCACATTCACAAGATGTCTTGTCAGAGGTGAAGGAAGGGTTTGGTAATCAGATAAATCTGTGCCGGGACCGAGGGTTGAACCCCGGCCGCCAGCACAGAAGTCCGACACCTTACCCCTAGACCGCCAGGTCACCCATAAAGTAGTTAATGAACACTTAAGTTACACCATGAATATATTCTATCTTAGATCAGATTTTTTATTTTAATTTTCTTAATACGGCAATTCAAAGCTAATAGAAATTATTCATGGTTAGCAACTAAAGCCAGGTCTGATATTTGATGTCAATATTTAATCAAACTTCTTCTGCTAAACACAATTTTCGGAAAATATATATTTTTAATTAGTGAAAACCAATTCCGTGGCTAAGTTTCGACCAAATCTGCCTTCTTTTTATGTGCTGTTGCGACCGTTACCCAGACTTTACTTTGTTTTTTAATGTTTTGCGGCCTCATTGGCGCCGTTGATAAAGGCCCAATTGAAGCCACTAAGCTCGCGGTGGAGTTTTATGTTCTTGGCAGCAGATTTCTGTTCTGAAATATACCATATGTCGCCCACAGAGCAGTTTCGACTATCAAACTCATATGAATGAGTTTAAAAGATATTAAACTGCAACAAAAAAACCGTAAAAGAAAAATCCTGTGAAGTAGCTAAAGTTGTATGTTCCCCCCGAGTTTTACAACCGGCGTGTGGCTGCGTGCGTGCGTGCGTGCGTGCGTGCGCGTGTAAAGGAAGGTCAGCAGAAATATCCTGGGAAGTAATGAATGCAAAAAAAAGTTGCCAAGACTGCACAAAAAACAACTCAAAACAATAAAAGCTAAGTTTTGTTGAAACTTTATTGCCCCGGAAATTTACCCGTTATTTTCATGAGTAAGCTTTAAGAGCGGTTAAATGACCCTCGTATTTAACCGATAACGGTTTGAGCTGTTTCGAATCCCCCACAGCCGACAATGAACACTAAACACGTCAGAAACATTTGCTGGAATTATGATTGTATCGATGTTAGTTTCTGTAAAAAGTTACATAATTATTCAAATGTTTGACTTTTAAAATTTTAATTTCGAGTTAGATTCAAATAAATTCAAATTTGTAATCTATTTGTAAGAAATATTTTGATTCGGACTTCCAAATACTTTTTACATCCATTATTGTTTCCAACATGTGATTTGAGTAATTTTTTTTATTCGAGGCATATATGTCCCACTACCGGCTTGCTAGGCCTTTTGTAGCTTCATATGCTTTATAATATAACGTTTAAGACAAGGACAGACACAACATCCTATCCCCGGCGTTAATTTATCAATGTGAAAGGGTAAACCCACGTTTCATCAACTATACACTTTTCGGACATTCCAGGAATCAAACCCGGGACCCTTAGTTCAGTAGACAGACACGATATCGACTGAGCTAAGGTGTTGGATAGAGTTTCTAATATTAAAAATCGGAATTTGGACTAAGATGCGAATACTAATATTTGTCGCAGGATTAAGTGTGTTTCATGTCGTCCCCAGGTAGATGGTTCACCCTCTTCATCGTGTCATCTCAGCGTGTGTTATATGAATCACAGGAAGAGGTTAAGTGTTAGTGGGCTTGGCTCTATCCACTTCCTGTGATTCGACTCAGAGGGGTGTGGGGTGTCAGGGGGTTTCTTGGGTGGGGTTCACTTCCCTTGCTGTGACCGACTATCCTACTTACCTGACGTGGATACACGGCTACACGGATCCAAGAGACCCCACTTCGAGCCCGAAACGTGTCTGCGTGAGGCTAAGTTAGTTTGTAAGACGTTCACGGCATGAAGCGGCGGGTGATAGCAGGGGCTGCACTTGGTTGTTGTCTTGGGTTCATATCCCAGCCAGGCCCAGTGTGGGTTGTTTTAAACATGTTACTTATATCTTGGTGTTCTCGCGAATGGACGTGAGGTTCCTCTACGTTACCTCCTCATCCTGACACTTAGACTAAACCATTAATAAACATGGACTTGAACGAACTCAAAACAATCAAATATAGAAGCCATCAAAGCAGTCATAGTGTTTCATCACTCGTGTTTTATTATTTATTTCACTACAATCACTTTAATTTTTGAAAATAAAAATATTATTTTTTACATCAGTACCTCTCGTCTCCCTTTTCCTCCAGGACAGCCCCAAATTAACACTAACGGGATAGAGATGAGTGAGGTATACTTATATATTGAGTGTACCCACATTTGTTTAAAGGGAGAAACCATTTATTTCAAGTATATAAAGGTTAGTATTCGGAAGGAAACCCTACAATACGAGACTTACACCTTTGTCTGGGCTCCCACATGGATCATTAATTGCATTATTATGTTTGTAGTAACAAACAGTATTAATTAAATCGGCATTGCTTTGTTAAGATCACTTCTCTGTGAGCTTTGTTTATAACACCGTGCCAGTGTCCCAAGATACTGAACAATCGTTACTGTGCGTGTAGTGGGACATTTTGGAAGCTATACCTTCGTTCCCGGAGTGCTAGGAGGTCTAATGGCACGCGTCGTATCTGGCTCAGATGTCCTTAGTTCAAATCCTGACTGGTTTAATAAACGACCTAATCGTCCTTGATTCTCGATCGTTAGTTGCACATCGTAGCTATTTTACTTTGTTCGGGCGTCAGGTAGTTATGATTATATCAACGTTCATTGTAAGGTTATATTATTGATTATTAATTTTGGAGGTTATAACATCTAAAAATGAATATCAGAGCTATTAATGTAGGTTGATTTATTGAAATATACTCGTAGTTAACATATTATTGTGAATTACTTTTTATGATTGATGGTAACACCAAGTAGGAGTTATTATCTCACCTACGTACTGTTTACCTATCACACGTCCGTTCTGTTTGATGGCTTGACCACGAGTGTTCCTCCGATAGAAGTCGCGAGGTCTCCTCTCTACCAACGTGGCCCCAAAGGAGGGTCCCCCCAGTTGGTCCATTCCCCTTGCTAAAAGGAACACCCAAGGTCGCTTTCACTGACTCAAAATACTACCCCTCAGGTCGGGGAAATACTGTAAGAATGTCCTGTTCTCAGATGCTAGTTTTTATGTCAGGATCGCAAATTCTACAAGAAACACAGCAGGTATTGTTACCCTAGTTTGAGAACCAGAGGAAAAGGGAAGAACAATTCGTCTATAAGCAGTGATCCATAAATCTTAGGAAAGTTAGCCTTAAATATATGTTATGCTT
>CABFVX010010592.1:0-13495 GCA_902151425.1 Timema shepardi | reverse complement strand
CACCGACCATCCGACCCCCACCTACTCCAATTTCCCCTTTTAGCCCTGAGGGCTACCATTTACATACCCTGACCACCCCAGAACCCATCTATGTTTTCTCCCCCATCTCCCTTCCTTACCCCCATCCACTGGACCCACAAGATCGACGCCTGACAACCACCGTTGCCCGGAAGCTGGACTTCGACGAGACCACACCAGGTACCGCGAAGTCGCAGTGAGGGATAACAGTTTCCATATTGGAGCTATTATATTAATTGATTAGCCTCTTAAATAAGTTAAATGCACGAATAAAATGAAGAAACTTTTATACAAAGATTTAATTTTTATTTAAATATTTAATAGAAATAAACAATTTCTTGTTAAAGTTGTACACATTGTAAATTATTTGAGGTTTTATTTTGATTTATTTGGGGGAAGGAATAAGAAAGGTGGATATAACATAAAAAGGAACAAACGCAATATGACGTTTACAATCAAAAGATAACAGTTCAAACTTTACACTGCTGCCACTGGATAAATAGGTAAGGGCTGACTTTTAAAGAAAATGGATGACTCCCTCTTAAAGAAAATGTATGACTCCCTCTTAATTCCTCAACCTAGGTTTCATTCTATATGAACTCGCCAGAAGGAAGTGTGAAACACACAATACATCTTCCTGAAAGAGGAAAAAAAAACCATAAGTCCTCTTTTAGGAAGTTGAGTTGCGCATTTCAACTTCTCTTATGATTTCTGAAATGTAGGTCAAGGTATTTGAGCTGGAGTAATTATTATTATTATTATTATTATCAACGCGTCTTACTACCCGTTCGGGTTATACACACGCTAATGTGTAATGGTAGGCTGGTTGTCAGATGAAATGAAGGACCTACAGTTTAACGCGGGATCTGAGCCACGGTGGAAGCCTGGCTGGAGTAATTGATTTTCTCGAAGAAGCACCCATTTCCTACCTCTTTATTCAGTTCTTGTTATTTTTTCAGTCAAATAATTAATTACAGACTTTGTCATTACTAAAATTAATGTAACTATTCAATTGATCTCTGTGGTTTTTGGTTGGGTGTGAACTGCTTTTCTAGTGTCGTGGCTATGGCCTCCGCTTTCTCCGATCTTCTGTAGGCCACGCCATTTTCCCCATGAATGGCTGGTACTGCTCTTTTTTTTTTATCGCCCCTTAGTTGTTTTGTTAGTGTCAGTGAATACCTCTGTGACATAAGTATTCCATTTGTCTAACCTGATTCTTATGATTGTTCTTCTAACCTGGATTTTTAATATATTGTAGGCTGCTCTGCGTTGGGGGTTCTGAAGCTCTGCCAGTCCCGCCTGGCTTCCCTATTTTGAGCTATGAGGAAATCTAGTTGTGGGTTATTCTTCCGGAGGTTGTGTGGGATTGACTCCCTCACTGTGCTCTGTTTGTAGGCCTGTTGTACTGTCGACGTTAACAAGTGAAGCGTTGCTTCAGCTTCTTCCGTGTCCCGTATGTGGTGTACCTCCGGAAGTGTGTCTTCCAGTGTTGTTCTGAAAGTGTCCCAATTACATGTTATTTGGTTGTTTGTGAGTCCTTGTATCTCAATATCTGCGGTAATCCTTACTTTGCAGAATATGGGGTTGTGGTCTGAATCTAACTCGTGCAGTACCGCGAGGTCTTCTGTTGTGATTCCTATATCTGTTAGAACTACATCTATTATGTCTGTTTGCTCTAGATAGTTTGAAGGGTAAAAATGTTGGTTCATTTGGTGCGATCACTAGGTAGTCGTTGTATGCATGTTTGGTTAGTGTGCGGCCGTTCACAGTCGTTGTTCTATTGTTCCAGTTCGTGTGTTTTTGAGTTCAGGTCTTCTGCAAGTACAATTTTTCCTGTCTGCCTAAGTTTGCCCAAGTCTTGTATTTGTAATGTTGCCTGCGGCGGTTTGTATATCGCCGCGAAAAGAATAATCCCCCTTTTGGTGTTAACCTTAACTGCTGTAGCTTCTAGTGTTATCAAGTCTTTCAAATGGTGTTGATAATGTGGGAGGTTTCTTTTAATGAAGGCAGCTGTCCCCCCTCCTGTTCTATTTACTCTAACTGACCTGTAAATTTTGTAGCCGTAAAAATACATATTTTTTGTTGGGTTTAGGTGAGTTTCATTTATAAGAGCTATGTCTATGGCATAAGTGTTGAGTAGATCTTCTAATTCTTTTGCTTGCCGGAGTATTCCATTCACGTTCCACACAAAAACGTGCAGTATGTTCTTTGTCAATGTCGTCCTTTAGTCCTTAATTCCGTGGTGAAATATTCAGTCAGACCTTTTATGACTATCATTAATTCGTCTGAAGTGTCTTTCGCCTGCCTTAGCTGTGTAAGGTATGGTTTGAAGTGGTCGATTAATTTAATTATGTTCAATTCTTTGAAAGAAATTAAACAACTCCTTGATGTCGGAGGCTGTGGAGGTTTGTTCTTGGGTGGATTGTTGTGGGGGCCTTGTTGACCGTCGCATTGCCTGGCTGTATTGCCGGTGGATGCGACCTCAGATCGGCGCATTTTGGCCATTGTCTTGGGTCTTTGGGGAAGTGATGGGAAGTCCCTGCCATTGATTTGTGTGGGAGGGGGGGGTCCGTCTCTGCTGTGTAAGGGCTTCCTGTTTTGCAGTGTGTTTTGATAGTTTTTCGTCAAGAAGTTTTCTGTACACGGGGCATTTGCTGTAGTTGGGGTAGTGATCTCCTATACAGTTAACACATCGTGCCGAGGTGATGTTTTCTTATTTTTGACAGTCTTTGGTGTCGTGCGCTGACAGGAATTTGACATATCGTGGATGTGTTTTGGCAGTTGTTTCATGTGTGGCAGAATCTCTGGCATTTGTAGCATTGCGTGATTTTGTTGAGGGGAGGGGTTGTGGTGTGTGTCCCTCTAAACAGACTCCGGCTACAAGATATGGCTTTTTAGCCGGTGACGCTTTACGGCTCTCTATAACTGGTTGGCACCGTTAGGATTAGCACTATATAGAAACCGCCGCCACGTCTGTCTCGAGTTTTGTTGTGTCTTGGGGTCTTCCGGGCTTTAACCAGTGTTTGCCTACTGCTCTTTCGTATTCGCCGTCGTCGTCTGGTCGATCGTTCTGGTGGTCGGTCTCGATGAGCAAGGAGAAAACACGTCCTTCCTTCTCGAAGTCTCGCCTCCCACCCATATCCAGTAATAAATTTCACCAGAAGATGTGTGTTGTTTTGAATACCGGTGCTCAATTGAGCAACCTAATATCTCAAATTTTAAATTGTGTTGCAAATTTCACTCACTCGACACATCTGTAGTAAATACATTGAAAAATATGTTGCCCATGTCAGTATTCAGTAACATATAAGCGTATATAGGTGGTATTCAACCTGGGCTATATGAAATTTAAAATAATATTTTTCATTTAAAGTTTATTATCTAATCATTATTTTGGAATGATTTTATTTATCTTGGCTGTATTTTAGGTGCAATGTAAGTTCTTATGAAACTTGAATTTTGCATAAACAACTTTGGGGGCACAAAGTTGAAGATAAATAATATCTGGAGGAATGCAAAAAAAAAAGCTTGAATATCACTGCTATAGCTAATATACTAAACTATAATTATCATTTGTATGTATTTTAAAACATGATTACGAATTTCATGTATTTATTTTTTCAATAATAATTTAACTATCTATCTATTGACTATTTTGTTTCATTTATTTTCATATGTAGAACCATTAGTTTTAGTAGTGTACTTTAATTTTGTTACGTTTGTTTTAAATTGTGTTACTGCTTCAAATTACTTTTTTTCCTCGTCATTGGGATTTCAAATACAAAGATAATAAAATTGAACTTATATATTTGTGCATATTTGGATAATGTCAACAGCAAAGGTAAAGATAAAAACAATAAATTAGATGGGATCAAACAAAAACTCTGACTGGATAGTTGTAAAAGTGATGCTAAAATATAGTAACTTTTTAAATGTTATGGTTAGGGAGTTATTTGTATAATCAGCTAAGTTTACGAGTGCGGGGGTATGCACGCACGTAATGGGTGTTGTAATGGGTGTTTAAAAGGTAAAGAAAGTCCAGTGACTGGCTCAAATAATGTTTCTGGTGAGGGGTGAAGCCCCTCCGAGATACCGAAAGGAATAAAATTAAAACCTTAGGAAAATTAAAGACTGTATAGAGCAGAAACAAAATATGTAGTTGTAAGAGAATCGTAGATTTTTTAGTAAACTGACAATAGAGTTTGTATGACTGCTGTGGATAGTTCTCGTTCGACAATAAAAAACAGAATGAGAATGAAAGTAATTGAGTTACCTTTGGGACATATTAAACTTAATGTGATCCCCAAACCACTCATACTTCCCATTAATTAAATACAAACCCCACCAACATTTGAACTTGTGTGCTTCAAAGAAGTTCACTAAGCGTCTGACGCACACTCCTCCATGATCTTGTCCAGGGCTGAGGTCAACCCCATCAATGTCTATGATGTTGTTTTCAGATAGAGTTTGCGGTGGAGATGTCTTGCGGAAAGTGCGAGGAAAAGGTGAGGGGTTGTTTATCTGCCCTGGAAGGCGTGAAGGTGTCCCAAGTGTCCTTGGAGAAACAGAGTGTGGTGGTAGAAACCAACCAACCGTCGACCATTGTGCTGGACTGCATACGAGCCACAGGGCTACGGGCCGTCATGAAGGGATATGGAGGTGACGTGGGGATTGGTACAGTAAATGAAAACTCACCTTCATTGAATAGGCCTATACAACTGATCGGAATAGGCATGCAAAGCAACCTAGTATTGTACTCTTAGGCATCATAAAAGTCGGCCTTGGATGGCCAGAAGCTGTCGCTTTACGTTCAAATGTTAGCTCAAGTATTCTGATGATTACACACATCCATCCTAGACTTGTACCTTAAACTTTAAAGTGAAGAATGGCCCTGAGCACGGGGACAAATCCTGGGTAGCTCAGCAGAAGCGTCGATATTGACTCGGTAAGTCAAATATCCTAGGTTTGATTCCTGTGTTCGAGTGGCATTTTCCAACAAAAAGTGAAACCTGGACGCGGGGAATCGAGTCCAGGGTCTTTTATGTGAGGCGCCAATAATCACTGAGTCATCCAGGATTCGTAGTGTGCTAAAGAGTCATTCCGACTATTCATGATCAGGAAAATGACTTTTGATTGCGGTGTTTCAGTGCCAGGCCCACAGGTGGCAGCGGTGGCTATGCTGGGAGGAGAGACGGGTTGCGGCCTGGGACCAGTTAAGGGCGTTGTGAGGTTCCTGCAGACGGAACAGGACCGCTGTCTCATAGACGGAACTATAGACGGTCTAGAGCCGGGTCATCACGGGCTCCACATTCATGAACTGGGAGACCTCTCCGGGGGATGCGACACGTAGGTGTACCCTGTTGACCTTCGGTAGGTCCGAGGCACTAGTGACATGAGTGTTAGGTGCCTGTAATTAATAGAAAGGATCCCGAGGAGAATGATGGAGTTGAAGTATGTAGAGAAAAGACGGAGGAACAGATGAGAGGAGACGAATGCAAGAACATAACAAAGAAAGTTAGAGGAATTTTACTTGACTGACCTGGCACAGGCTGGAAACGGTCGATGTTGATGGTGGTGAAAGAGACATTTCTCTCACACAATCGACCATCAAAAGTTTCTATCTTGTGTACTATTTGTACATTTCAGCAACTGAGATTGAGTTAGATATACAGAGCAAGGGAACAAACTGGCACACAATCATCTATCCTTCTGTTTATAACAACATTTAATTTATCTCTAATTCGACATCTTGGCTCGGTTGGTAGTGTGTCTTTCTACTGAGCAAAGGGTCCTGGATTTGATTTCTGGCGTGACTGAAATATGTATCATTGTTTAAATGTGGTTTTCCCCTTTCACAGTGACGAATTAATGGCCTGCGTAGCTGTAGAAGGGGGTTGGGTGGTGTGAATATTCTAGATTTGGGTTAGGTCTAGTTTATAGGTCGTGTGCTGATATAATCAGTCGGTTCAGAAACTGCACGTTAATATCTCCCAAATAAATAATATATATCTGTGCATGTGTTGTTCTGAAATGTGTTTATAAGTGTGAATCCTGCTCTTTGTTACAGCATCGGGCCACATCTCAACCTGCGGGGCACAAGACATGGTGGCCCTCATGAGGACGAGGACAATAGAGTGAGTAGACGGAGCTTTTGTGTTTGTCTAGCTTCAAGACTAGGATAGTAGGATTGGGATTATATTAAGAACATACCTAACTAGATTATTTCATTTGTACGTCTTAAGACAGTTACTCAAGTTCATCCACATTGAGTGCCACTCTGTCACACGATACATCACACCACACGTTACTCTGTTACACAATACATCACACCACACGTTACTCTGTTACACAATACATCACACCACACGTTACTCTGTCACATCACATGTCATTGTCACGCTACACATATCTTTCTGTCACAGCACACATCACTCTGCTACAGCACACATCACCGTCACACCACACATATCACTGTCACAGCACACGTCACTTTGTTACAGCACACGGGAGACCTGGGTAACATCAAGGCGGATGTAAATGGCCGAGCTGTGTTTAGATTTGAGGACAAGCTGGTGAAGGTTGGAGACATCATAGGACGCTCCGTGGCTGTGAACCAAGGCCCCGATGACCCGGCTAGCCGCGAGGGAGATGAGCAGAGGTGAGCTCTCAACTAACACGTCACCAAATGGTTTTATAATAATGAAAAATAAACTAATGAGTGTGAATTTAACTAAGAAAGCTCACTTTTGGGGAATAGGTAAAAGTATGGGAAGAATTCATTGCAAAAAGGTGACATCTTCTTTCTTTAGTAGAAATAATAACACACACTTTCAAACGCAAATTTTAAGACAATTTGAGTAGTATTTTAAAAGTAACATTTAAACTTTTCAGGGGATTTGGCAATATTCTTAGTTTTTCTATGAGAGGCAGTTTTTCTATGAGAGGCACTCATTACCTCTTTATCCAGTGGTGGCAGTGTAAAGTGTGAACTGTTTTCTTTTCGCTTTAAAAGCCATATTGTGTTTGTTCCTTTTCATGTTTTTTCAATCCACCTTTCCTGTACCTTCATCCAAATACTTATATGTACATTTACTTCTGATATAAATTTGCTAAGATAACTTAACACTGGAACTTAATAAAACCAAATGGCAGATTCCCACAAAATTGAAGCCTTCCTGTCGAGATGGGTTGTGATGATTCTATCACTTGGAAAGCCGGTGTGTTTTGTCTTTCTAAATTATTGTGTTTGGCGGAAATCATCTTGTTTCCTTATTTGAGTGAAAATCCGTTTGCTTTCCAGAATCGCATGCGGAATAATCGCGCGCTCGGCGGGTATGTTCGAGAACTCCAAGCGCATCTGTGCGTGTGACGGTGTGGAGCTGTGGGACGAGAAGGACAGACCCCTTACAGGGCCCTCGCGGAGAAACACCGGCCATCTCTGAAGGAAGCCGCCTCCCTTAACCACAAAGTCCGAGATTGTCCGAGTTGACCCCGTCATATAAACCACTGGCTGTGATTGTACAAAGGACGGTTGAAACCTGCGATTTCGGACCACATTCCATGCCCTTTATATAATTGTTTGAGTATTTTTTCCCCCGTTGATATGGTGAAGGGGGTTTCATTATAAACACTAGTTGATATATTGATACAGTGATTACATTTATATTGTGATTCAAATGCTCTGTTGATTTACTATCAATGGTAATATGTGTGTTTTTATAGCTATTGTAGAGATGAGCTGAGCTGAACTGTTCTACAACAAAGGTGCTTGCCATTTAACAGTTTACTCGCTACCTGACCAAATATGAAAGCCAACATCGATCAAATCCCTGTACTGCGCTTACCACACCTGCGGTCAAATTCTATTCCAACATTCAATGTGTTATGTCCAACTGAACACTTTATTCGAAACAACCAATTATTTGAAAGTAAAAGCCGCCTCGGTGGCGTAGTTGGCTAACGCGCTAGTCGTGTTGAAGCTCGACTGCTGAGGACGGGGAGATCGAGGTTCAAATCTTGGTCGGGTGAACTGAGGGTGGTTTTTCCTAAATGATTTTCCACTCTCCCTCCACACAAATGCGGGTTCAGTTCCTCTAATTCAACCTTCCCAATTCCTAATCCATTAGTGTAATTAGTACTTAAAGCGTATAACCCAAACGGGTAGTAAGACGCGGTGCTAAATATTATTATTAAAATAATATTGAAAGTATAAAATAGCTAAACAAGAGATTTGATTTAATTTTGTCTGTAATGGTTATCAATAAGAGAAAAATGGTATCGTCTTGCAGTTTCTAAGAAGAAGAGTTGGATAGAAACATGTGAAGGGGAACGAACACAATATATGGCTTTTACAATGGAAATAACACATTTCACACTTTACACTGCTGCCACTGGGACAAACGTCACGGTTTCCTCTTTTATAAAGTTGCGCTGTGCGTTCCACACTCCCTCCTTCTGATGGGTTCAGATAGAATGAAACTTAGGTCGAGGTGTTGGACGGTAACATTCAAGTTTCTTCAAGAGGCTGCCATTACCTCTTGGTCCAGTGGCAGCAGTGTAAAGTGTGAACTGTGTTCTTTTCCCTGTAAAAACCACATTGAGCTATTTCCCTTTTATATATTTTCTATCCACCTTTCCTATATATTCTTCCAAATATAACAAAACACCTCAAAAAGTGAAAAGAGGTTTTTCCCAAAAAGATAGTGTATAAGAAGAACATTACTTCTGTGCATATTACCTTCCTTTAAGAAAACCATCTATTTTATTAAAGAAATTACTTATGAATATCAGATTGGATTATATTTGGAACGTTTTAATCTCTTACTCCTCAAATTAAAAATAAAGGATAAGAAGAGAAGATACACTTAGCACCAGAATGAGGCTAGTACGTCAACATTAATATACTTGGCAACCAGAAGAACTTTTCCATTGAACACAAGAAAAGAACTTCCAAATACATCATCATCATCACTTGTTTCCAGACTGTTGCCGGGTCAGTTTTGTAAAATCCCTCCATCTTCTTCTATTCTCCTACCACTCTTTCTCCTTTAATTTCTTCCGTTCTTCTCCTCTCGATTGAACACTTTCTGTTGTCTGCTCCTCCCATCTCTCTCTTGGCCTCCCATGAAGTATTTTTCCTACATACTTCCAACATTTTCTTCGGCATCATTTTTTCCATCCTCATCACATTACCATACCATCTCAGTCTTGCTTCCTCTACTATCTAATGTACTCCAACATCCTCATTACATGTCCATACCATCTCAGTCTTGCTTCCTCTACTATCTCNATGTACTCCAACATCCTCATTACATGTCCATACCATCTCAGTCTTGCTTCCTCTACTATCTCATGTACTCCCTGAACCCCAACTCTTCCTCGAATAACTTCATTCCTAATCTTGTCTCTCCTCATGACAGCTAACATTCTCCTCACAAACTTTCAACTACAAGTGAAACAAAATACTGGTGACACTTTCAAGAGGTTTGATATGCAAACAATCGAGAAAAGCAACCACCGCCTGTTGAAGAATCCGATTGTTTATCGACATTTCTGTCCAGCCTGGAGCACAAATATGTGTTCCCACATTCACTAGAACAGGAGTCACCAAACTGTCGATCATGAGCTCCTGTTAGCTCGTGAAGGAATTATTTTGTGTCACAATAATTTACATCATAATGACCTAGTCCAAAGTCAGTTGGCAACAGTGCACACACACTTACATCAGCTGACGCAAGTGGCATTTTTCATCTTCGTCCTACATTTTGGGGTTATGATTGATGTGCGGTTGTTTGTTCGTATTTTTGATGTGTGAGTAAGTTTGTTTTAATTCAGTTATAATGAATGTAAATAAAAAACCAAAAAGTATAATTTTCATTTGGAACGGGAAGAAGAGTAAAGCTTCTTCACATATGTTAAGAGAAAGTGTGTTTGTTTATTGTAAGAGGCAAGCATAACTTAAGGCAAGAAACGTAACATTGAACAATATTTCAAAACAACTCAATTCAGGGACGGACAAAGATTTTACTCCAGATATTGCTTTAAGGAAAGGAAAATTGAGACGGTTACAAAATCAGTTGTGGATAGCAGAAAAAAAAAGTACAAATAAATCTTTCATTCTCGCACGTTACCGTTCATCTCGGAGCATCGGTTTGACAAAATTAACCTTGCGAAGATGGTGAGATGATAAAAACTGAATCCTCCCCATTTTGTTCAGAGACTGCTCTAGAATGTATGATAGGGTTGGTTTTTGTTTTTTGAAAGGGTATCGTTATATGAACAAGGCTCTTTGCTTGTTGCTCAACTCCACAAGAGCTTCCTGTTCTTACACGACCTCAACATTTACAAAGTGTACAAATTGTATGTAATGTGTTTTGATGTTCATATTAAATGTTTTATATTTGTATTAACTTTTCCTTGCTCTTACGACCAAAACTGGATGTCTAACAACCCGAAAAACAGGGAAAAGTCAGGGAATTTTAACATATTCACTAAAATAATAGGCTTAGGATATTTTCATTTACAATGACCAACTGTCAAAAAAAACATTTTTTTTCCCCGTTAATACTCACTGCGAATTTCTTTTAGTACACTTGTTCATGTTGAGTCTACTAATCTCAATTCTATAAGTCAACATTGGGATTTTCATCTCAACTTTCTACCCCTCTATTGCGTGTCTTTAGCCAAAGTTGAGTCATTAGTTCATTAGCTCGTGTAAGGCAATCTTTTAATGTATAAATACAATCTAACTGGAATCTAAATTAAATCACAAGACCCAACAGCCCATTGCTTTAGGCTGACATCATTCCATAGTGGGTTACAATTTCAAAATGTGCGCGTGTCTAAAAGTACCACTAAGTTGTGATTTTAATACAATAATGTTTACATATAGTGACTGGAAAAGTTGTAGATTGGCTCTGGAAAACGTGTAAGAGTCATAATTTTAAAATATAGTTTGACTGGACACCCTGTATAGGTTAATACATTTATTCAATACAATCTGAACAGGACCAAGTTATGGGAAAGCAATAAAACTTAAAGGAAAATGGTGCGGTTGACTGTCTAGGTAAGATAAATGAAGTCCTGTGTTTATTTTGGAGTGTATCCTAACAATCATTGTAACATGAAGCATTTTTTTTTCTGATATTTTTGTTGCCACCTTGGGTGATTGCATCAGAATCTCTTGGCAGTTCAATAGCTAGGAAACATATTCTGTTATCAATCACTGTTATTTGTAATCAAAGGGAAGTTGTATTACCCCTTGGGTTTATAAAATTGTACTTCAATTATCGATGTAAACAATCGGTATTAAGTTAATCCCCTTAGAGATGTAGGTGGGATTTTTCAAAGAAACTAACATAATAAGGTTAAAATATGTATTAAATAAAGTACAAAACACACAAATTGACAACACAGTATTAAACAGTTTTGTTTTTTTAATTTCAAGTAGCCTGCTTGGAATGTTTTGGGTGTTAGATTATCACACTTTCTATTAAGCATAGTCCACACTGCTAACAAATGCTTGCACACAAATGCACTTATGTCCGCGAGAGCTGCATACAAATGTCCTGGGTAATTGTACGTGGGCCACGATGTCCACACTGAAAAAGTATTGTGAGGTGAAATGTTTCTTGAGAGATGTAAAGCCTTCATTTTAAAACTTTAAACAAGATTCTAACTCGACAATTAAGAGTCTTTGAAAGTTAGTCATATCTTTTTGAGTCTATGGCATATTGGCGGGGGGAAGGGGGGGATGGAAACATCAGCCAGAAGGAAATTGATACTTCTTTTTTATCTGAATGTTAATGTGAAGTATTACTCAGTCGCCTTTAGATAAACTTATTATTAGATGAGGAGGGTGGTGTGCTTCGTCGATGAACACGCTTCTTCCCGTCATGGCCGTCCACACTGCTGTGTATGCGAGCGAATGTTGGTGTGTTTTCCATCCTGACTGGCAGACATTTATTTCTGTATGGAGGCAGATGCCTTACTTAAGCGGTCTTTAAATAGATTTTATACATCTGCCCGCAGGTTTGTGGGCAAATGTATGTCACTGTGGACTAGGCTTAAGATTTTCTCACTATTTCTACGGTCGTGTTTACAATCAATAAACTAGACAGGTGGCTAAAGGGAGGAGAAAGGAGAGATGGTGGGGAGAACGAACACGATGGAGAGGCTTATGTTCCAAACAGACCCGGCCAGTGACTGGAAACTGTTTATGATTATGATTATGATGAATAACTTAAAAAAACATTATTTGTATGACATCCTACTTTGTGTCTTTTGAAATATTTGTTAAGTTCCCAAGATTTTACTTCAGAAGTAGGCCTAAATATTGGGTAGCTATAATATCAGTCATTCTTTAGTTGCACCGCTGTAACAACTTTATTTGGGTTATTTTAGCCAAAGTTAAAAGCCCCATCGCCTCATCCTTATGGTCCTTTTAAGTCCTTAGCAATGGAAATTACGTAGCCGTGCCGACCAATGAGAAAGTTGGAAACAAAAGTCCAATTAAACTCTCGAGAAGAAAATTTTCTAGAACTAGGCACAAGCATACAATATCAGAGCTGAAAAATTATTAAATCAAGTATTGATAAAATGTTCAGAATAGGCTGCCTTTGGAAGGTAGGTTAAGTGCAGACACAATTATAAACTTAGTTGGTGTAATTGCTATGATAAAGCTATTAGTACTTTCATTTTGATATGCGCACTCTTTGCTGTGATTTGTTGTCCTTAGCAGTCTGTATCGACTAGTTCTTAGAAATTCTACGTAGCGGTAATGACTCTAGACAGTGCATTCTGTTAGTTTGGGGTCACTTTCAATCTATGTTTTGACAGTCTTAATTAAATTAAACCAAAAAAACTCAGTTTAACATAAAAACATAGGTACTAACAGATGTGGTAATCTCATATGGACTTCAAGCCAATCAAGGTATCGACCAAACCAACAGTTTACAAAAAGACTTGTATATTCTTATGTGTCAAGTGGTTAGGATTCATTTGTAAGTACCAGTCTTGTAAAAAAACATCAGACACGTGACGGAGAATAGGAGTTGAAGAGATTGGAATGTTAACTGGATGTAGCATAGAATCGCTTCCAGTCGAAACACGTAAGTTTGCCAAAGCAGGAAGTACAACACTCCAAGAGCAGAGGGAATCAGGAGGATTATCGACAGCAGTAGGCACACGCTGTTACCTGTCAGGTTTCCCTTCCGACCCAAGAAGATGCGACTAGACTCGGTAAGGCAGACGAATATCAGAAGTACAATTTCAGACACATAATTGCTTGTCGGGATAGGAAAGTTGGCCATTTTGAACATAGCCATCCCTAATTCGCACAATATGAACATTCCAAAATAGAATGAATTCAGGTATAAAAGAATTTCGTAGGTCAACGAAGAATCAACCATTGTTTACAGATGGTTGTTTGTATCGTATTTAATTGCAATATTTTAACCTATCTTTTTACAAAACCATA
>CABFVX010010590.1:0-13499 GCA_902151425.1 Timema shepardi | reverse complement strand
GGTTTCGATATAAACGCTCTAAATAGCTTACATATACACTTTTCTGTGTATAAAGGACTGTTTTGAAACGCCTGCAACACTACTCATATTGTATAAAAGAGAAACTTCCAGAAACTAAGTTGGTAGCTTATGATCAGGGTTCGATTCCGGTAAGGTACAGTAAGGGTGAATTTTCTTAAAAGGTTTTCCACTCTGCGACCACGCAAGTTCAGGTGCACTATATATAAATTTAATCTTCCTCATTCTCAACACATTAATGTAATTAGTAAATAAGCGTATAACCCGAACAGGTGGTAAGACACAGTGCTAAAAAAAATATATAATTGCATTAATGGTTTAAAGAAGAAATGTTGTTATTATAAGATGTGTATTCTCATTTGCATGTAAGGAGAATGTAAACCATTAATGAAATATCACCCTCCGTACACCCAACCGGATTTGAAGCCTGATATCCCCGTCATTGACAGTCCAGTCTGTTTTGATAATGACGCCTTAGACCATCAACCATGGAAGCTAAGAACATTTTGTTGATGTTGCGTTAGCACCAGGTTTATTAATGGGTTGGAATAAGGAGCTAAGTTAAGAATAAATAATACCGCATTAGTGTAAAAGTTAGATGTAAAAACCACAAGGGTGGTAACTATCAGCCCAATCCACACAGTCGGAATGATTACTCTTATTCAAGCTACTCGGAAACCTTATTAGACCGCGTGACAAACAGCGTTATTTAGGTCACGCAATACCTACACCTAGCATACAGTGTTATTTAGGAGGTCAAATTACTTACACCTAGCACAGTGTTATTTAGGAGGTCAAACAATACTTACACCTAGCATGCTGTTATTTAGGAGGTCAAACAATACTTACACCTATCATACAGTGTTATTTAGGAGGTCAAACAATACTTACACCTATCATACAGTGTTATTTAGGAGGTCAAACTACTTACACCAAGCATAGTGTTATTTAGGAGGTCAAACAATACCTAAACCTAGCAAACTGTTATTTAGGAGGTCAAACAATACTTACACCTATCATACAATGTTATTTAGGAGGTCAAACAATACTTACACCTAACATACAGTGTTATTTAGGAGGTCAAACAATACTTACATCTAGCATCCAGTGTTATTTAGGAGGTCAAACAATACTTACACCTAGCATACAGTGTTATTTAGGAGGGTAAACTACTTACACCTAGCATAGTGTTATTTAGGAGGTCAAATTACTTACACCTAGTATAGTGTTATGTAGGAGGTCAAACAATACCAACATCTAGCAGAGTGTTATTTAGGAGGTCAAACAATACTTAGACCTAGCATTGTGTTATTTAGGAGGTCAAACAATACTTACACCTATCATACAGTGTTATTTAGGAGGTCAAACAATACTTACACCAGGCATACAGTGTTATTTAGGAGGTCAAACAATACTTAACCTATCAAACAGTGTTATTTAGGAGGTCAAACAATACTTACATCTAGAAAACAGTGTTATTTTGGCAAACAATGCCTACATATACATTTAAGCAAAATCTTCAGATCCGTTCGAAAACTTGGGAATTAAAAACAATCACTCATTGATAGACTATCCTTAATTTGAGAGCTAGGGTCAAAATAAAAAAAAACTTAAAGATTATTGTAATGATATTGGTTTGGATTAATCTAAATTATGTAAAAAGGTATGGATGAAGGTAATTTTTCTTTAAAGTAATATATATAGAGTATCCTTTTAAGATTCATCCATGAATAAACACGCGCTTCTCAGAAATATTGTGAAAAGGATTTCACCTTTAAAATATATTTTATACCATATTTCCTGTTAAAAGAACAACTGTGCTATTTCCTGTTAAAAGGAACAACTCCGCAGTAATTAGAAAAAGATGCCAATTCCCTATACCAATAAGAAGCTAGCCTTCACAACACCTGTCGCCAGGACTCTTACTATTAGTTAGATTTTAAACTGTTAATAATAATAATATTTAGCACTGCGTCTTACTACCCATTCGGGTTATACGCTTTTAAGTACTACGCTTACGCTAATGGATTAGGAATTGGGAAGGTTGAATTAGAGGAAATGAACCTGCATTTGCGTGGGGGGAGAGTGGAAAACCTTTTTAGGAAAAACCACCCCAGTTCACCCGACTGAGATTCGAACCTCGATCTCCCCGTCCTCAGCAGTCAAGCTCAACACGACAAGCGCGTTAGCCAACTACGCCACCGAGGCGGATTTTTTTCACTGTTGGCAAGGGGAGAAACATGCAAGGGATATGTCATATATAAACGATTGTGCATATGTTTAAGGCACATCCGGGATCTCCGCCCACGCACAAGTCAGTCAGAGATCATACACTGGCAGTCACAGTCTAACACAGTATAAAATAACTTACATTAATATCACAAGTGTGCATTAATATAAAGCATTTAATTGGCGTTTGTATAAGTGATTAGCAGATGTCTTTTAAATAAACCGTGTGTGAAAAAACAGCCATCAACAGATCTCTTTCTTACATTTATTAATTATTCCGTTCTAATTAGTGCTCGAACACCGAGCTATAAGCAGCTGGTTAAACGGTATATTTTCCGCACAGTGATTATAGACGCTCGATCACGGAGCTATAGACAACTTAAACATTATCACAGCATTATTATATTAAGGAATTAATCCGTAGTGTTTCAATCGACGCCCAAAGTGGGGCGATTGATTACATAGTGTTACATTATCCCTATAAATATAAATATCAAGTTTGGACAAAATCCATTCAACCGTTTTGAGTCTGTGGCCAGGGAGACAAACAGACCGACAGACATGGGAACACACATAATTGTAAAATGGCACAAAAATCTCAAGAAAGCACACTACGGGGTAATAAAACTTATAGCTTACACTTGGTAACGCTCTCTACTTTGTATTTCACAAATTATTTCAAAAATAATCCAAAATCTAGTGACTTTATATAATTTATCTGTCTCTTTGACTTTTCCATCTAACACCCAATTACTTTACACGACTTTTCATGAGCGTAGGAAGAGTTTGGTTATGATTCTTTGGCGGAGCGAGGGAGGGGGGGGGTCCAAATTGTATGCTTCTGGCATGATATTAGGACTACTGAGAGTAAGAAAATTATTTTAAAAAGTGGTGGTGGAACCTTATTTGTGTGAAGGGTATCAAAAAGGGTTTTTTTAGGAATTTTTCTATCCCCCCTCTTTCCCTCAGTTGATATTTTAAAAATAGATGCTTAGAAGCTAGTGCTCCTCAAGTGGAGAGTTTTTAGAACTATACGCTTTTTTTAAGATATTTAGTGTAGACCTATCCAAGATTTTTTTTTAAAATTTGGATAATCTAAAAGGCTATTTGGGGTAGTTCTCCTTCTGCAAATTTTTGAAAATGGATGCCTCTAAAATATATTCTAATAGTGCTAAACCATCATTTTTCATAAATTAGATTATCTAGAATCTATTTAAACCTCCCCCAGAATTCTTTTGAAACGTGGATGCCCGTAAAATAATTTTAGGGAATTCTTTGCCAGATATTTTTTATGGAATTTTTCTGAATATCAGATGCAATTAGAAGCTATTTGAAGTATTTGAAGAATTTTTGAAAATTCGATGCTTTTAGATGATATACTACCTATGAATATTGGAAAGCAGAATAAGATAAGATAATTAGTTTCTCAAACTGACTCACTTAAAGACTCTATAGCTATCAAAATTAAAAACTTTGGTGGGAAGTGGGGTTTTGGAACACCATAACCCTCCCTCTCCCACCCTCTCCCCCACTTACTTCCCCCTCGCTACGTTCTTGCTATGTTCCTATTTTATTAGCCTGCTTCTCTTTAGGCTAAACAAGAGTTCATATCAACCCTGTCAAGGTTCATATGGTGTAAGAAATACTAAAAAACCTTTAAACTAAGGTTGATTAAATTATACTGAGTATTTTTTTTACAAACCAAGCATAAGTTACAACATTAAATATAATAAACCAACACTGTTTAACAAAGGTTTAAAAAAATCAAACCACCACAAAAAAAAGCGTGTTAATAAATGTCCAGCTTTTTAAATTCATTAGGATTGATAAAGATATGTCAAAGAGAAATTTGAAACTGTGGTTGGAAAATCGCCTCGTGTCCAAATTAAACTTACAATTCAACTGTGAAGTGTTATCAATTTGTTCTTATCTGTGTCAAAAGTGTGAATAAGTACTACCCATTTGGCTTTACTATTCTTGTATTTTTTTTATTTGAGGCAATCACAAATATACCTAATGTTAGCTACTATATTTTTGGGAACGAGTTTTATTCTTCATGTGATAAAAAATATAATTAGGGCACTGCTTCTTACTACCCATTTGGGTTATACGCTTATGTAATAATTATTCTAATGTATTAAGAATGAGTAAGGTTGAATTTAGAAGAAGTTCACCCGTATTCAGGTGGAATGAGAGTGAACAACTTTTTAGGGAAAAACATCCTCTGTGCACCCGACCGGTATCGAATCCTGATATCTCAGTCTTCAGTTATCTAGTCTATTGCGAGAGTGACACCTTACACCATGTGGTCATTGAATTGGTATCAGTTTTATATTAAATTAGCTATAAATGTATGTCTTCATTACTTAAAATTATCAAAGTGATAGTAACAGTTGTAAGTTTTGATATATGAATTTTGAATTTACTTGGGAAGTATTAGGGGGGAATAAGATAGTATCAGCCACTCCACCCAAGATAAAAGCATGGGGGATTGAAACCTCCACCCCAGGATCATCTGTTCAGGAGCACTACCACTTTTTATTCTTGAGAAACAAATCTCTTCTGTCACGCTGTCATTGCGAACTAAAGTTATTCACAAGGCCTAAATAGACAGCATTTTACAGTAACGCTTCTAAATAGCCTACATGACGTCCGTGAAGTTGACCCCCCCACTTTTAAAAATTCAATTTTTTATTATTGCAATCGTTTGTTCTTCGTTTTTTCCGGATTGTTCCGCAAAAATTTCCGTTTGTTCCGTCTTGATAGGCTCACAAATGATATGCTTCACGGACGTGCCTACATGCAATAAAATTTAACCAATCAAATACATCCCTAATTAGTGAGTTATGACTTGAGATAATAACAGAAGTACCATATAATATTTTTACGTACGATTCCAACATAGAATTGTACAAGGTGAAATAATAAAGTGAAAATATAATACATTTGTTAACTGCTGGGTTCAAAGCAATATTGTGACGTTTGTTTGGGGCTCGAATTTTTTGACACTGACATGTGCACACACTCAGATAAAAACGGACTTGCTGTTAGGTTTCAAAGAGATGCCGCTCTTATCAGTCCGTGCAGGTGCTGTACTCGTGACCTTGTTATATTTAGGGGCAAGATGATACTACAGCAAGACTTTCTGCCTATATCGAGACCTTTGACCTAGCACACCAAAGCTCTTCAACAGCCGTGTGCAGCTCGCGGGCTGCATGTGGCCCGATCCGTGATTCTGTGCGGCCCCCTGACCTTGTTAAGAACCATATACAAATGTGGCCAGATCCATATTACTATATACATTGTAGAAATACACCATTTAATATTATGACATATATCTATTAGGCATTATTTGGAGAAATATTACACTTGAGGATCTAATTTTTACTTTTTACTCACCAGAGAACGATTAACCAAATTTGTAAAATTTACACGCCGGTGTCCCATGTTTGACACCGTATAGTTGTATGTAGAGTTGGTTTATCTTATGATAAGGAACAAACACCCGAAAGGTCACGGCTTAAGGAACACACATTTGTCAACATTGAAAAGTGACTCAAACACAAGATTTTGGAATAATCACACTGCTGCGCGAGGGGGAGGGGGGGGGAGAAAGAAGGATCAAGTCTTAGAAATTATATAATCTTAAATTAATTTTGTAATAATTTGTAAGGACTTTGAATTAAATTTTTTCTTAAGATGATAATAATAAAGAATTTTCTGAAATGCGTCGCCCTTAGCATTTTCAATATTAAATGTGGCCTTTTTGGTCACGTCTGTTCTACAACTAGCTATCATACAGTGCGGTAAGCGAGAAATTGGCCACGCAGACGTTTAGCTCTAACGCAATATTTAGTTATTACTTAATTATTCTCTGGCATTAGGAAATCTAAAGTTTATTGCCGCACTTACAAAAGTACGCCACCTATCCCTATCTTTAGTTAATTGTATCCAGTCCAACTCATTACACATCATTACACCCTATTTCTTTCAGGATTCATTCTAATGCTTTCCTCTACTATGTGTTATTTCAAAATATGGTTCACGCCATAATAAAGTCAAAAGATTCTGACATGGCTCTTTTTTTTAACAATCCTATATCTAAAGTTTCATTAATAGAAAAAATGTTTGAAAATGTACTGGATTGTCGATGACAATGAGATCGGGGTTCAAGTCCTGGCCAGGTGAGCTGATAATCTTTTTCATAAATGGTTTTCAATTTTCCCTCCGTGCATATGTGGGTTCACTTTGTCTAAATAAATTATTATCATCATTAATCCATAAACGTAATTTGTTCATATGCTTATAATCCGAGTGGGTAGAAAAACACATGGAAAAATAACTAAATAAATAAAGCACGTAGTTAAAATAAATAAACCTACTCTCTTGAGTAGTGGTTGAATTGACAGTTCTGGCGCACTTTCTCTCATAAGGTTAACATTGATCCACCTGTAGATGCTTGGCGAGGTGACTCAACCTGTGGGTCCCAACCCTCCACATGCGGTGTAAGTAAGGATCGCTTTCTCCCTGTAGACCCTTGGCAAGGCGACTAACCTGTGGATCCCTTTTCCCAAGTGCTGATTACGTCCTCTCCTACAACCTCCTCCCCTGATTATTGTTAATTAATTAATTGGTAGGATAGAGGTGTTGGAGTTTTTATTCATAAATTTGTTTATTAGAACCTCTCGCTAGGGCTGTTGGGGTAGAATGAAAATTGACGGGCATCAATGGAGACGCGCGGTTCAGTTTTAGAACCATCTCTAGCGAGTGTCAGTGGCCGACCCATCCCTTTCATTGACTGCTGGTCATAAGCACTTGAATTCTCCCTCACCCCCCTCTCTCTCTTCACGCCTCCCAAAATCTCCCCGAGCCATGAAATGTTAAATTTAAACATCTGTGCTCCTTACAGACTCATTAACCTGTAGACTGCTGGTCATTCACTGAGCCAGTCATCCTGAAATTCGCTCACCGGTCGTTAATGGGCCAAGAATAGACTGCGACACACTTTCTGTCTCTAGTACTACTTCACACCTGCCTTCAAGCTCCCGGTAATGACCCGAGCCATTTAAGGGTAGTAAGCTCCTTACACGACCTCCCGAGTTCGTTAACCACCGACCAAATTGACCACAATACCGTTATATAATATTCAAGCTCGTGAGTTCATCGAAGCCGGTCGATGAAATGTTCCGCTAACTGCATGACATAGGATTCAAATCTGGGACGTTTAAAAAACTTCTCTCATATCCTAGAAGCTCAGTCTCAAACATTATGGATAAGTTGAAATAAAGTCACAATATTGTCTGAAATATGTAGAAAGTATTATTATTATAACAACAATTTTACATATATAGTCTACTCCGCTTCTTTCCATCTCTTTTATGACAATTTTACTAACGCATAGCGTATAGAGCGAACGGGTAGTAAGACGTGGTGCTAAATATTATTACAGTAGAGCTTTGTGAAATCCGGACGTCAAAAATCCGGAGCGTCGCAAATCCGGATCGGAGGTGAGAGCAGGTAGGGGAGGCAGTGGAAGGTGTCCTTGATAGTTCAAAGACTTAGCCAGTCACCTATCCTTGGTTACGTGCTCGGCTCAGTTCTGTGCTATCATTTACAAACTTTACATACGTTCTAGTGTGCGAGTTAAAACTGTACATATTTTTACTTTGTTAATCATGTCATCATTATCAAACAAATGGAAAAATGATTTTTTAACTATAGAGGATAAGTTAGAAATTCTACAAAAACTGTCTAGAGGGGAAAGTGGTGCATCTCTCGCTAAAATATATAGTGTGGGAACTTCAACCATTAGTGACATTAAAGTAAAGAACGAAAGTTTGCAACATTTTGCATCAAAACTAGATTCTGAAGAAGGTTCACAGAAAGGAAAAACCACAAGAACGGCAAAAAAAAACAGTGCATTGGAAGACGCTATGTACATTTGGTTTACGCAGAGGAGAAGTTTAGGTGAGCCTATTTCTGGTCCACTCATTTGTGAAAAGGTGATCCAGATGAATGAAAAACTTGGCGGGCCTACAGATTTCAAAGCTAGTTCGGGTTGGCTAAAGAATTTTAAAATGAGACACGGGATTAGAGAACTGGATGACAAGGTTAAATATTATCTGCTGATAATGCTGCCGCAATGATATTTAGGGAAAAATTTGTTAGCATGACAATTGAGGAGGGCTACACAAGAGATTATGTTTACAACGCTGACGAAACTGGGCTAAATTGGCGTTCCCTACCCCGAAAGTCATTGGCTTCTCGCAGAGAAAAATCCGCTCCTGACTTCAAGGTCGCAAAGGAAAGAGTGACAGTAATGGTTTATGTTAACGCAAGTGGTTCTCACGCTTTGTATCTGTTGGTTACCGGAAAAAGTAAAAGCCCACGATGCTTTAGGAACATTAAAACTTACCTGTAATTTACAGGTCACAAAAAAACCAATGGATGGATGCAGCAATTTTTACCGAATGGTACAAATATATTTTCATTCCCAGTGTTAAAAAAACATAGGACACAAAACAATAAAGAAGGCAAGGTGGTCCTCATCATTGACAATGCCCAAATTCACCCCGGCCTTGATGTCTTGAACAAAATAGACGATACTATTCAAGTCATGTTCCTGCCTCCAAAGGTTACCTCCATACTACAATTGAGAGACCAGGGGGTCATAGAAAAATGAAAAGAATTTATAGAAAACAGATGCTTCATCGACTCTTGTTAGCTGAAAGAGTCGAAGAAAGTGTGCTGCAGTTTGTGAAAAACCTCAGCCTAAAGAACGCCATTTACATGGTAGCAGATGCCTGGGTATCTCTTACTGACGACAGCTTAAAAAATGCCTGGAAAAATTGTTGGACAATCCCCGAAACCCCAAATCCAGGACAAGATGAGGCAAACTCCATCGGACGCTTGAAGTTGTTGTTGTTGACATTGCCTGGATTTTAACAGTGCGATGAACTTGACGCAAGGGAGTGGTTTGAAAGTGATGGCAATGACACTGGTTATCAGCATTTGAATGATGACGAAATAGTTCATCAGGTAATTGAGGACAATGATAATGGAAGCAATGTAAGAGATAGTGACGAAGATGAAGAAATGGATACTGAAGAAGCTGCCGGTCCTTCATACTCAGACGCCTATGAACTGGTTAGAGAGGCAACCTGAGGGAACGGCGACACAACTCGTACAGTAGGCCCATGGCTTCTTTGATGCTGACTGACAGCTCACAGCCGACAGCTGACGGCTTTGAAATGCTACCAGACCAAATTATGTATCACTACGCTGAATCAAATGATCTTCAAAAACATGTGTTTCGCAGCTGTCACTTCTGACAGTCAAAATTTAGGTATATACCTAAATGTTGACTGTCAGAAATCAGTTGTGAACTGTCAGTCAGCACCAAAGAAGCCATGGGGTTACTGTACTTCATAAAAGACTGAGAGACATGGCTACAAAGAAACGTATGTCAAGTCTTGTACAAAAAACAATTAAGAACTTTTTTACCCAATAAGTTTCCATTAATTACTGTAGATTCTTGTGTTTTTTTCTAAAAGGTATTGTAGAGTTACTAATCTAAATTTACATAATGTACATGTTCTTATTCAATATACTTTATTAAAATATTTTGTGTACTGTATTTTTCGAAACCTTCAGCCTCTATTTTGAAATACAGTAGGTGCACGAGCGTAATGTATCCTTTAGTCAATACATTACGTATGTATATATAGTTATTAAAAGCACATTTGAAAATCCGGACAATTCAGTAATCCGGATGGGTCCCGGTCCCAATCGATCCGGACTAACGATGCTCCACTGTATTATATCTTAGCTGTACGACAAAACCTGTCTCTCTCGGCTAAAGCAATATTCCATTGTCCGAAATTGAACTTGCCACGCTCTCTATTATTAAAATAACCAACTAGCACCAGAGCTGGCAATCGTACGATGCAAGAGTGGAATGAGTGACGAAATCATATTAGGTGTTAAAGAACAAGGGCCTCCTCGCTTATTTACCCAAGGTTGAATGTACCTTCATCTGCGTGGAGGGAGAGTGGAAAACACCGATAGTTTACGAGTCATAGAAAGTCTGTACGAGCACCGCTAATGTCGCGAGGGTATTTGCTAAACAAAGTGTACCCCCATTTACACGAACAGGAAGCGTTAATGTTGCGAGAAAAAAACTGCACGGTTGCGGATGCATTTAACATCGTAAAAACGTTACCGTAATAACACCTATTAGTGATGCTAAAAACGCCATCAGCTCTTGATTTATGGTATGAAGTCCCGTGCAATATTAGCACAGCGTTTTACTACCCGTTCGGGGGAATGTGAGATGAAAATGGAGGACCTACAGTTTAACATGTAATCCAAACCAGGGTGGAGACAAAATATGCTGTTACTTGTGATTTCTTGTGTCAGGCAGTTGCACGGAGGGAGTGTATAAAAGCACCCTAGTTCACCTGACTGAGATTTGAACAGGGAGGAGTAAGGTGGAAGAGGGAAACCATACACTTCAGCAGAGATTCAAATCCCCTGCCATAACTAGCCGAGTAAGTCACACGCACCTGGTGTTCCACCAACAGTATACCCTGCAGGGAGTTGATTCCAACATCGTACCTTAAACGGCAAGTCCAGATACGGAGCGGAAAGTTTGTATGTTACACACTGAAAAGTTTACTTACACCCTGAAGTATAGGTGTAGAGGAATAGTTGCAGCAGTACTAATTTTAAAGAACATCTACCAGATAGTTTCAAATTGACTAGAGTTAAACCAGTAATAATCAAGTAGGTTTACGTCCGTCCATTGCTCCAGAGTTTCTCTGGTCCGAGCTTAGATAGACGGTCTCTAACGTCGCTCCCCCTACCGTCAGTGACGTCTTAGACCATGCGCCCACCGATGCAAGTATAAAAATGTTGATGGCGCGCACACCGGTATTCAAACCTCGATGTCTTTAACACAACTGATGTTTGTTAGAACGGCCGTACTTCAGCCACCACCACCAATTTTTGAAGGGTCTTTACCTGTCGACTAGATTTTTTTAAGACCAGGTAGAATGTGTACCTGCGTTTGATTCATACTTAAATCACTTCCTCATCAGCCAGAATGCAGAGCGATATGGTTCACCTGTATTCAATACCCACCCTACCTCCCCCTGTTAATAGCCACGAAGTTAAGCTTATTGGTATTTATAACTGCGTCCTACTACCCGTCAGGGGCACAAGACACGGACAATGAGGGGGAAAACAGGCCTCGGTACACACGTGCGACAGGGATTCAAACTTATCTCTTCGGGCAAGCGTGAGAACCAAATTAGGGAGAGAGAGAGAGACAGAATAATAAAATTAGTGATGTAGCATCATTTGCGAGGGGTTGAAAGGTGAAAACGGCCAAAGGTATTATTTATTATGCGCGCGGAGGGAGGAATAAGGAAATGTTCAAGCGTTTACGCGGCGGGAGAGTGGGAATCCCTTTAGTGAGAGCTACCAACAGTACACCTCGGCAGATATTCCAACCCCTCCCAACACAGATTTGAACCTAATATCTTTTGCAGGGTGCATCCGTTTACAAAACACACAAACGGCCTTCCATCGTTCTACATGTCTAATATTTAAAACAAGAAATAATTAAGGCTGCTGCGTCTTACTAGCCGTCTGGGACATAACCCGTGGAGGATGAGGGAGGAAACCATGCTAAGTACACACCCACGACAGGGATTTGAAGGGGGCCATCCTCACGATAAAAGCGATAAAAGCCTACCAACATTTGTTTTCATTTTCTGAAAATTGAAAACTTACACCTGGACACCTTGAATCCTGGATAGCTCAGTGGTAATAGCATTGGCGTACTAAGTCGAAGGTCCCGGGTTCGATTCCCGTGTCCAAGCGTCATTTTTCAATTTTCAGAATATGATATCTATGAGGGACTATCCCCACTAAAATGCATTAACAATAGTTTCCGCTATTTGTTTCATTAGCATTTGTTTTGATTGGGGAGACGCTCTTATGTACTAATCGTACATCCTTTCCGTGGAGGTTCTTCCCATGTCCAAATGAGTCGGGATGATGGTAATAGTGAATCTGAGGGCCTGAAACCGGTAGAAACTCTTAACATAACTTAAACTTAATTTTTTAGCACCACGTCTTGCTACCCATTAGGTTTGTATGCCTATGTACTAATTACGTTAATTTAGGTATAGAGAAGGTTTATGGAATTAGTGTGGAGAGATAGTGGAAGACCTCCCTCAACACACCCTATAGGGGTCGAACCTCAACTCCCGGTCTTAGGCAGTCTAGTCTTTTGTGTAACTAATGCCTTAGACCATGTGCTTAGGTAAACGGGATTTAAGCATAATTAACCAGAGCTTGGGTGACCGTTCACCTTTTGGGGGAGATGGTAGTCAGCTGCGCTGACCACTATACCCCGGGGCAATTTTGTGCATGAAATTCGATTATAAGACAGGGGCTATAGTCTGACATGTTGTACGGATAGTGTACCTGCCTATACCCTGCCATTTTGTACAGATAGTGGTCCTGATCTATAATTGAATCAACATTTTGTTCTAACCGGTTAGGGTCAAACCCCTAACTTCCTATAAATAATATCAAAATTTATTTCTAAAATAGAAACTTGGACGTAACTATCTGTTGAACTGGAACACATCACATTTGATGTATCGAGTTATTTTAAAGCAATAAGCGTTGGGTGAAAATTAATATTACTTCCTCAATGATGAGCCAAATAATAATTAACGATTCTATCTCGCCCTCCGTCCACGACCGTCTGGCTCTACACGAAACAACCGCGGCAGTCAACTACGCCAGTGAGGCGGGTATCTGGGAAGTTTGAATTTATAGGAAGTGAGCCAGCATCTGCGTGGAGGGAGAGTGAAAAACTACCCTAAAAGTCTAAGGCAGCACTCTCTCAGTATACTAAACTACAGGGGATTCGAAACCTGATCTCTGGATGGCTGAAACCTTGTTTGATAAGTTAGGGGGGTCTCCAGCTCAAATAATGATATTTGATATAGGTTTGGTAACAACATAGCTACTTTTATTTTGAAACAATGAAAGGACAGGGAAGAGAACACCCCCTCCCCCTACCCCACCCCCCGCATTTGCATGGAGAGCGAGACCGGGAAGCACCTTACTGGAATCCGATCTCCCTGCAAAACATCATGACATGGAGCTAATATAGGAAGGAGTAAGATTAAGTCAAGTATACTAAGGCAGAGAGGGGTAAATCAGCGTATGTG
>CABFVX010010589.1:0-13511 GCA_902151425.1 Timema shepardi | reverse complement strand
GTGGGGCCTTGTGAGACCGAACTGTGCGCACACACCTAAGGGCGGCCCTGCCTGAATGCCACCACATTAGGCCGTATAATTTCGACTCTAGAGTTATTTATCTTTTTATTTTTTTAAAATTATAGATATTAAAATATAGGGCTATAGCGATATGTTAATATCTTTACTTTTGTTTTCCTTGAACAACATTTAAAAAAAATAACAAACCACTTCTTACACAACGTGAAATTTTCTGGATGTCTGAAATGGTTATAAGCTCGCCGGTAAAACGGCCTGCTCAGGTAAAATCACCAGAATCCACTTGGTGGAAAAGAGTGAAAAATCACAAGAAGTTTCAATTTTTTTTTTGTGTCAAATATGGTTTTTACCTTTCTATGCTATTGTTTACTGGCCACCCTTTTCTTCTCCATCTTGAGCTCCATCTTGAACTCCATCTTGAACTCAATCTTACACTCCTCCCCTTAGCACTGATTTATAAAATATATACAACTAGGAAATACTTTGATTTTCTTAGGTATGAATATTTGGAGTCCCTATTGTTATATAACCCGCCTCGGTGGCGTAGTTGGCTAACGCGCTTGTCGTGTTGAGCTCGACTGCTGAGGACGGGGAGATCGAGGTTCGAATCTCGGTCGGGTGAACTGGGGGAAGGGGTTCCTAAATGGTTTTCCACTCTCCCTCCACGCAAATGCGGGTTCACTTCCTCTATTTCAACCTTCCAAATTCCTAGTCCATTAGAGTAATTAGTACTTAAAAGCGTATAACCCGAACGGGTAATAAGACGCGGTGCTAAATAATAAAAATAATAATAATATATTAAAAATATTGATATTATCTATCAAAGGTGATAACTGTAGATCGCATGACTTGACGTATGAAGATATATAAGTGGATCTAGTTGCTTATATAACTCTCGGATATATCCATACGCGAGCAAATTCGGGTTTACAATGTTGTCGTATCCCACTTCTGGTGACCATAACACATCTTTAGACTCGACACTTTTTACCGCCCTGCGCGAACGGCTGGTATATCTCCGGTTTGTGACGACACTGCACCTTACTGGATCACAGTCACGAGACCGCACCCCTCAGTCCCCCTAACGGTGTTAACGTAGTCCTCTCTCTCGTATTACAGGAGTCCTGTATTCCACTTGGGTAAATATCCTTGAATAAGAACTTCAATACACAATTCCTCCTGGAAAACTGACTGCCCCGTTGCGGAATATGTCGGCGGATGTATACAGAAGTAGATCAGCCGATCGAGGTAAGAACGGTATCTGTCCACATATTTGTGAATCGTGTTTTTTTAACGTACATACATGAATCAACACGCGACTGATAAACTAACTTTTATAAATTAATTGTTAATTGACGTGTTTGACCACCAGTAACGATATCAATACACCCTTCGGTGGCCGCATGGTCTATGGCGCTACTCTAGCAATAAACTATCTTCTTATATCGGAGGGATCGGGCACCTATCCCGGTAAGGTGATTTTTCCCCCCCATCTCTACTTCCACACAAATGGAGGTGCACTTACTCAATGTTTAACCCTTATCATCCCTGACATATTAGAATAGTTAGTGCACAGGCGTATAACTCGAACGGGTAATAAATTTTAAGTAGAAATTTGTCAAACTTCTATGCTGGTGGCCGGGGTTCAATCCTCGGTCCCGGCAAAGATTTATCTGATTACCAAACCCTTCCTTCACCTCTGACAAGACATCTTGTGAATGTGGGGAATGCCAGGCCTCCACCGTGGTTCGGATTCCACGTTAAACTGTAGGTCCTCCATTTCATCTCACAATCACCCTACCATTACACATTAGTGTAAGTGCGTATAACCCGAACGGGTAGTAAGATGCGGTGCTAATAATAATAATAATAATAATAATAATAATAATAAAAGTAGAAATTAATCTTCCCCTTTTTGAATTTACTGAAAGTTAATCTAAATTGGGAGGTAAATTTGCATATATATTTTTTTACGAATATATTAGTATCTCATATATATATTTCCCTCAAAGGTTTGGCTCACATATTTCGATTTTATTTCACTTAAAGTTTTCTTTATTATAATTTATTTATATTTGTACACTCCATTTACGCTGAAAAATAGCATGCTTACCTTGATTTGTTACACTATTACCTAAACTATCGATAGTAAGATATGAATGTTGGGAGTGCCAGGCCTCCACCGTGGTTCGGATTCCACGTTAAACTGTAGGTCCTCCATTTAATCTCACAATCACCCTACCATTACACGTTAGCGTAAGTGCGTATAACCCGAACGGGTAGTAAGATGCGGTGCTAATAATAATAATGATAATAATCTTGCCTCATACTGTAATCCATTAAAGAAAGATGGCCACCTTTCTAGATAAACGTAAATTTACATAGTTATTAAATCAGAAATAAATAAAACAAATCTTTAAAAAATATATTGATTTATTCAATCAAATAATACAGTTATTACAGTGAAACAAGCTTTAAAATTAAGACTAATTAAATGAATCAAACCACATTATTAATAATAATAAAAAATCCCAAATGCAAATATAATTAATCCAATAATAAACCAGCAAAGACGTTTAACATAAAAAATACTACTTCTCATAACATTACTTTAGTTAGTAAAATATAAATATATTTATAAACTCTATTTTGTTCATTACGAGGATAATTTCGGTTCATTTCTTATACCTTAGCGTTTGTTGCTATAGTCCAATTTTTAACGAGAAGATTATTTTAGAAAATATAATCTGGTCTTGTGACCAAAATTTATATTTCACCTATTAGAAACCTTAGCTTAGTCGATAAAGTGTCTATCTACTGAGCTAAGGGTCTTGGATTCGATTACCGGAACGGCCGGAAAATTTATCAATGGTTAAATGTGGGTTTACCCTTTCACAGTGCTGGATTAACGGCCGGGGGACTGGATGTTGTGTCTGTCCTAGACTTAAGTTAGATTATAATACATATGAAGCTACGACAGGTCTAGCCAGCCGGTACTGGAAAATATATGGCTTGGAAACAGTAATGGATGTAAAATTAATAATATTTCACTCAAATTAATAATTATTAGTGTTATTTTATAGGTATTGATAATATATATTAAAATTGACAGCTGCTTAACTTGACGTATGGATACGTGAAAAGCTACGTTAGCACACTGTCTTACTATCCGTTCTTGTTATAGGCTTATGTACTAATTACGTTAACGTGTTAGGGATGAGGAAGCTTGAATTTAGAGGAAGTGTACCCTAATTAGCGTGGAGGGAGAGTGGGGGAACATTTAGGAAAAAACCACACTCAGTGCACCCGACCGGGATTTGAACCCCGATATCTTAGTCAGCAGTCCTGTCTTTTGCAAGAAATACGCCTTAAGGATGTTGCCTATTTGTGACGTCACGGCAGGTCAAGATAGGATTTCCCATGTTAATGAATCTATATTTTATTCAGCGAGTTGAACGTTGAAAAAACACCCAATACATTCTTAAAATTGCCCTAAAATGTTACAAAATTATTATTTTAATCCTTAAGTAGTTTTTTTTTGTAAACGTATCTCTTATAAATCCTCTACAACTTAGATTATTTGGCTCAGCCACAAAAAATGGCTTGTAGCATTCTTCCTGCCAACATGCAGATTAAAAATATCCGTTGTTCCAAGTGTCTATCTAGAATAGGAAACAAGAAAAAAGGGTAATTAAAAAAAACAAGTCAATGTTTTCAAGGAGCAAATATTAAAGTGGCTGTGTAAACTCGTCAGAGGAAGAGGGAAATGGTTATCGGCACATACACAAGAGCCCTCTCTCAGTGTAAACTTCTTGTCCCCCCCCTCCCTCCTCTCTTTCTATTTTGTACATTGGCGTCTAAGTGCTATAGTGCTTAAGTGCGAGAAGTTAAGATGCAACCTGCTTCGCAAAATAGCCTTGAAATCACCTGATAGAAAACGTCGTTAAAAAATGTGCGGTCAATGAAGCAGTCACGTGAAAATGATTTTTGGTAACAATTATGCGAATGATTTTGGTACTTTGGTGTATTAGCCGAAAGCAGGTTTAACCCCCCCCCCCCTAACTTGATGGAAAGAGACTTGTACCACTCTTGTTCTGACCAGCTCACAGTAGTATGTAGCGGTTGAAAAGGGTGTGAGAGGGGTACGAAGCAAGTATTGTGCTACTATTCTCCCATATCTCGTGAGGTCAGAATATGCGAAGCGCACGGAGGGTGTCGAGGGAACGGAAATTCAATTGTAAAGGATGTTCTGGAAACTTCTCTATTATAAACACCCTCCACCTCCTTGTCGTAAACCACCCCCCTGACATCTTTGTTTCTGGGAGAATTTATAACCAACGTTTTAGGGGTTTGACCTATAAGAGCATTATTAATCATTTCTTTCTTATATTATTGTTATGTAATAATTTTTTCGCATAGTAGTTACTCGTCGACTAGCTTCGGTGGCCTCATTATCTGTTTTTTTCCTAAACGGTTTCCCACTCTCTCTATCTATTTACGAAAATACGGGTACACTTTCTCTAAATTCAACCTTCCTCCCCCTAACTCATTAGTGTAAATTAGTACATAATATGTGTATACATAAAACGGATAGTAAGACGTGATAAAAAATGTTAAAATCCGTTCGGGGGTGAACAGATTTTCACACTAATGTTGAAAAGCTGAGAACGGTATAACTTAGGGTAAATGTACCCCCCATTTGACGTGTAAGGAAAGTGGGAAACTATTTAGTTTAAAAAAAACTGTGGTACATTCGGTTGGGATTTGAACGATGACCTGACGCCGTCAAGATATAATAGACGAGATTGGCGTTTAGTACGCGTTCTCGTCGATCAAGGTTAATTTGTGTCGAGTAATTGAAAAAACCAAACCCAAACTTCCCTTCCCCTCAACATATTACATACTCGGTGCCCAATATTGTTGTCTGGGTCTGAAACATAGAGAGATTTAAGGTGCGGCAGAAGGGAGCGTAATTATTTTTACAGTTTTTATTGAATATAAATTTTTTGGAAAAAATAAATCAAATATGTCTCTAATTGTAACATAGAGCTTAGTTTTCTGCACACGCTAATATCAACAGATGTTGAATATCTGTCAAGGGTGTCCTGGAATTTTGTCAAAACTTTTTAAATAAAGAGAAAACGTTTTTACAAAATTCCAGGACACCCTTGATAGATATTCAAGATCTGTTGATATTAGCATGTGCAGAAAACTAAACTCTATCTTGCTACTGGAGAAATATTTGATTTATTTTGGCCAAAGAAATTTAATGCTATAAAAACTGTAAAGTTATTCGCGCTTTCTTCTGCAGCAACTTAAATAGATTTCAGGCTGCAAAGATCAGATTCCTGAGAGGTATTGAAAATATTACAAAGAGAAATAGGATAAGGAACGAAAACATTAGGGTTGGCATATTGGTTGTTAACTCGGTGTTCTCTGTGTAAAGGTCTCGCCATTCTTTTTTCTCGAGCGATAAAAATTCATAGTACAACATTCTTCGGTGGGGAAGTAAAGATGTTGGTCCCTTGTCAATTGTGGCGTGTAAGCGAACCCTGGAAGGTATGTGGAAATATCTTTCCCGGCAAAGCTGAATGGCACTTTCACTCTCGCTCATAGAAATTCTCATGTGTTGATATAATTAGTTTGTTCATAAATATTAGGTTTTTTAACTCAAATAATTTTTTTAAGTATAAAGGTTATATCATTCGTAGAAACGCTGAAGAAGAAAAAGTTCCAGTGGTTAGGGTATGTAATGAGAATGGACACGTACCGAATGCATAAGAAAGCCATACAAAGTAAGTAGAAGGGTAGAATACATATTGGAGGATGTAATAACAACATATTGGTGACCTGGCGGTTTAGGGGTAAGTTGTCGGACTTCTGTGCCGGGGGTCCGGGGTTCAATCCTCTTTCCCGGCACAGATTTATCTGATTACCAAAACCTTCCTTCACCTCTGACAAGAAGTGTATTAATCACAACTTATGAATGTGGGGAATGTCAGGCCTCCACCGTGGTTCAGATTCCACGTTAAACTGTAGGTCCTCCATTTCATCTTACAATCATCCTACCATTACACATTAGCGAAAGTGCGTATAACCCGAACACGTAGTAAAACGCGGTGCTAATAATAATAATAATTATAATTATTAATTTTAATAGCATTTATAATAATATTATTAATAATAATACATACATACTACATGGGAAAATGCTGAAATGCATTACACCATTTTATACATCCCATTATATTTTTTGGTGGGAAAGGGAAGGGGGGGAATGGTTTGCTATTTTATCATTTTGTTCCCGCCAAAATGTAGGTCAAAAGTATCAATATGTCTCTCACCCATTAGCAAAAAATAATAATTTGAGTTTACGTATTTAATAAGGTTAGTAAAAGTATAAACTAATTCATTACCAACGACGTTTTTCCTGAAAAAACTCGCACTTCGGAGATTAACGTATAAAAAGTTAGAAACATTGATGCAGCCTTCCTCCTACAAATAAGTAACTTTTTAACAAAATCATAACAGAGGATTCTAAGATAATTGAGGATTGTTTTAGTGGATTTGAAGCTTTAGAACTGCCATTACCACAGTCAATACTGTGACGTTATTTGCCACCCTACTATGTATTTCCTTATATTTTTCTAATTTTTGTGAATTGTTTCCAATTTTTTTTCTTGTGAAATTAAGGACTTCAAAGTTCGACCGCTGTAATGCCGGCCTGACAAATAATATTATTTATATCCATTCAATAAAATAAAAGGACTGAAGGAACAACGTGTTTTAATAATTTAAATAAGGAATTTTGACTTAAGGAAGAACACCTTTTATTAACCATATTAATTATCCTTCTAAGAAGTTTGTTGATGCTTCATTTATTTGTCGGACATGATTTATTTCAACGTATTCGCAGATCTGTCCAACAAGTGAGTCTCGTGAATTTAAAAGAAGAAAAAGAGTCTAGATGTAAATAACTCCAAACTAGCGCGCTTTTCAATTTTGACAGAAATAAACATTTAATTCTTTACGAAAACATTGTTCATATTCATTACCACACAGTTCAATCTTTTTCTTAATTTTGCATTGTATTTGATTTTTATCTCTAGTCCATAGCCAACATTTTATCTTTTGTTTTAATAAATTAGTTTTCTCTTTGGACTTGGAAGTAAGAATAGAACATTTTTAAATTTGATTTTGGAAGACTATCTGTAGGAGACGGGGTCTTCTTCCTCGGTGTTGGTCTAACATGGAGCCAAATCTGCGGAGCTCTAAATTTAATTTATTTTTAAAGTGAATTAATGGTTGTAAAGTAAAGTGTGAGTAGCAAAATGGAAAGCTAAGTGTATATGCAAGAGCTAGACTTTTTTTTAAGAATTGTGGATGAGTTAACATTAATAAAGTTAAACAAATTTCTGGAGTTTGTGTTTTTTCAGCATGGACTAATTCATGGGTGAGGTCAAGCCAACTTTTCAACTTTAAATTCATATTATTATTTTTTCCTACTATCAAAAATCAGAATTCATGTAAGAACTTTCAGAAATACTATCTTATTCAGAGTATTAATTAACATTTTATTTTATGTCTAAATATTAATTTTATTGCTTTTTTTCTCTCTCAACAATACTTTTTTATTTTGTCCAATTAGAATTATAACTATCCGGAATTCCATAGGTAGGATTGGGATGTGGTAAAAAAGGAAACTATAATAAATCCAAAAAAGTTCCAATAATTGTCTATTTTATACTTTTTTTTATTGTAGTCTAAATTACTACATTTTGTTCCAACAATCTATTTTTATCTAAACTGTTCATGTTTTTAGTTTTAAGTTTCACCAGTGGTCTCGAGTATTGAGAGTCGTCGCGCCACTGTCTGAATTAGCCGAGGTAAATGTTTTTTTTAAATTTTTATTATTATTTTTTCCCTAGATCCTAGGAGTGGCGCCCAACAAAATAAGCACAAGCTTTATTCATATTAACGTTATGTAAACAAGATTCTGAAGACACTGATACTAAACACAGAATAATATAATTTATATAATACATTCTGGTTTTTTTTACACTACTAACGTTAAAATACAACAGTTTGAGTATCAAAACCGAACATTATAAGATAACTGAGGATTGTATTAGTGGATTTGAAACTTCAGAACTACCATTACTATAAGAAATACAGCAGTGTGAGTGTTACAAAAAAACATAAATGAAGTTTGTTGTATTGATTTTGAGTCGTGTTTTATCAAGGCTGAGAGAAGCATGTGGGTATCGTATTGGCAGGACGAGGACTTGCAAGGTATCGACAGTTGCTGTCGGAGGGGATGGCGGGTAAGGGTGTGTGTGTATGTAGTACGTGCTATATTAGCTGTCTGAGGGTGTTCCCTATAACCCTCAGATAATACAGAGGACCTGATAGAATTCCCGGTTCTGGTTTAAGAGCTCGGTTCGCAAACCGCATCCGAGTTTCGCACTATCAGTTCGTACGGGGTGAGATTATAGTAGTGATGACAGCTTCTAAATTATTACCTTCTGTTTAAAAAAGAAATAAAAAAATAGGGTGTGGCTGTGTCATGGACACGGCCGTGTGTTGTACGCGAATACGTTTATGTAACGGGTTTTATATATTATTTTTAATAAAATATTTTTATTTATGTATTTAGGATAAAAGCAAGGAAACAAATAATTATTGTGTTACAATATAACTTTATTAATTATAGGTCTGTGATACGAAAATTACGACACAAATGGCATACAAGATACATCGAGATTTCTGGTAAACGTTAAATCAATACAAGTATTAAAACTTAAACGAACATCGTAGCTTCTCCGAGTCAAAAGTTATACTAATTGCAAATCTCGATACGCAGCAAAATAACCTCAAAATGGCGGCGCTTCCCCCTCCACCGCGTGCGATGCGTCACTGTTCTCGCGTATCGTAATGCATTCTTTGATCCTTTAGCTATCCAGTGGTATAATTTAATTTTGGATGTAGAGGATAGATTCGAAACTACAACGCCAAACTGTATCCTCCGATTTTGTTATCATTAGGTTTTTTGGATTGCCCCCGTATGGTAGAAAATTTAAAGACGTATTCACATCAAAAATTCAAATCAATCGTACGTTCGTTTAAATTGACCATGTGGGATAAGGTCCTGGTTTAACTCGACCATCTGTCTGTTACGTGATTACTGCTGAACGTGTGGACACATTCTTAAACGAAATTTTGAAAGTAATATACTTTGAATATAGATCAAATGACGTACGTACGTACGTATTTACATGTGTACACACCATACTATATATAAATACCATATGTATATAATATATATTTATATGTTTATATATATACACATATCAATGTTGACATGTCTTGCAAGAATTACGTCTTAAACGACTTTAACAACTGCGATCTATGAATATAATTTACTATTGAATATAGTTTCTATTTGTTTTGACTTGAATAAAAAAAACAACTTCAAATCCAAGGAGAAACTATTGGAGATATTTCCATTTGGAATCCAAAGAGAAATCTTAAGATTGGAATAACGATAGTAACACATAGAGAGCGAGGTCTAATGTTCACAGAACTACTAGTATATTATTATAGAATTTGGAACTAAATTTTCAAAAACATGTCAACGTTTATCTAACCTTAAGTAATTTAAATAGTTATAAACTGTTATTTATCACGAAAGCTCACCTCCAGATACCCAGTATGAAACAAATAGATAGGACACTGATGTGATATATTAGATATTGATTTAATAAAATAGTTATTGCCCCACAACGAATGTATTTAAAAACTAAAGCGTAGTATTCTATCTTCCAACAGTTTGAGCTGGATGTAATCTATTTCGGTGATCGGGTGATAAGACAGGGGGTCAACAACATTTTCATATCATAAGCCATTAGATTTAAAATTTAAAAAGAAATTGTAGTCTGGTTTGAATAAATAGCATCAAACAAACATATTTAAAAAAATCATTCTATGTTACTACCAGTGCGGGTTTTACGTGTATATTTCCTCATGTATAAACCATTAGGAATGTTAGATTTAGATGAAGTGTATCCACATTTGCGTGGATTTAAAAAAAATGTGGTCTGCTTTGGATAAATAGCATCAAACAGACATTTATTTTTTTTAAGTTAGAGGAAAACACCCGACCAGGATAGAACCACTATATCCCCGTCATTAGAAGTGTAATCAGTCTAATATTTTGATATCGTGATGCCTTAAATTATGCGGTCATTAAAGTGGGTAATTTCCACTAAATATTCCTCATAATGTAATACATTATTAGTTTGTTTGCTATCTTTTGCGGGCACGATGAAAATAAGTTGGTGGGCCATATCTGGTTCGTGGGCCACAGGCTGTCGACCGCTGGTTCAAGGCATCACCCTTGAAATAGACTGGACTGACAATGACAGGGAGATTGGGGTTTGAATCCCGGTAATGTGTACTGAGGGTGTGATTTTTTCTCAAAATAGTTTCTCACTTACCCTCTACATAAATGCGACTATATTTTCTCTAAAATTATACCTTCCTCAAACTTTTTTAACATGACATAAAACTACCTTTTGGGGTTATACGCATAATGGGTTAAGAATGAGTAAGGTTGAATTTAGAGGAAATATACCCGATTTTGCATGAAGAGAGAGAGGGAGAGTGGAAAATATATTTTTTTAACTCAGCACTATTGAGCAGGATTCGAACCCTTGATCTTGCCGTCACCGATGGTCAAGTTTATTGTGACGGTAGTGTCTTACACCGTTCGAACCCCAAGGTGGGTAAATTATCTATATTCAATTAGATTGATTATTAATTAAACACGCTGAAAAAAATAAAATATGTATTGTAAATAAACTTTAACAGAAAACTCAATTCACTAACGGCCCGTCATGTTTTAGACGGACTCTAAAACAAATCTGTTTATAGTAAAACAAATAAAGATGACTCACCTGTATCTGTTAATTCGATAAATCAGGTTAATATACATAATCAACGGATTCTATGTATATATATATATATATATATATATACATTATCCAATAATTTTGGTGAATGTGATAAATTTTTAATTTTGTAATCAAATTATAGCCACATTAACATGTTATTATTATGTATAATAACCAAAGCTCCCTGGTTAAAGTGATAAATCTCAAGTTTGTGAAAGTTTGAACCTGTCTGTTGCGTCTGTTGTGCGTATCAATTTGATGTCCATCTTGTATTGAGTGCGGACGTGTAGGGTTTTCTTGATATGGAGTCTGTTTGTTTAACCTAACCTAATCAAACCGAGCATAAACTAAACTAACCGAACCTAGCATAAACTAACCTAACATAACCTTGCATAACCTAACCTAACCGAACCTAGCATAAACTAACCTAACCGAACCTAGCATAAACTAACTTAACATAACCTAGCATAACCTAGCATAACCTAACCTAACATAACCTAACGTAACCTTCAGAATACTATAATTTATTTCTTCAGCCATACCGGTTTCGTTGTTATAAAAAATAACCGGTTAAAATAATAAATTGCAATTTTTTTATCACATTAACCATTAATATCGGTTACTTTGGAGAATAACCGGTTGTTATGCACAATAACTAATTTATTATTTTAACGGTAACATATATACATCGTAGTTAGTGAAACATGAAGATCTATTTTCAGCATTGTCGGTCTGTATTTGATTCGTTTGAATGTTAATAAATCAACGGCCGACGTAACGCTTTTCGTTAATCAAGTTTCCGTGAATGACGCGCGGGGCTACGCAATCACTGGGACGGAAGTGAACTAAATCTCGGGGACGCTTCTTGGCTTTTTTTTTTGCGGGTGGTAGAGGCGTTTAAATAAGGGTGAAAAGATATAATATTCACAAAACTGAGAGATCTAGTTCCATACGATATTTTTGATCGAACAACACATTTTGTCGGCTTGGATAACTTCGGATTCACATTTTCACTGAATATAGAGAATATAATATGCTTGAGTAATGCAGAAAATTTATGCTCTGACAGAAATTCATGTTGACACACAATGCTTTGCAACGTAATACTTAATACATACAGCATATTATATTTTCATTTTATTAACTATCTGGTGACCTGGTGGTCTAAGGGTAAGGTGTCAGACTTCTATGTTGGCGGGTCCGGGGTTCAATCCTCGGTCCCGGCACAGATTTATCTGATTACCAAACCCTTCCTTCACCTCTGACATTGGGGAATGCCAGGCCTCCACCGTGGTTCGGATCCCACGTTAAACTGTATGTCCTCCATTTCATCTCACAATCACCCTACCATTACCCATTAGCGTAAGTGCGTATAACCCGAACGGGTAGTAAGACGCAGCGCTAATAATAATTATAATATTAACTAGCTACGTTATTATATTTCTTAGTTACGGTTATAGCTGCATCTAAATATAGTATTATTTAAATTGAAAAATGACCTTTTTGAGTCAGGAATCAAACTCAAGACATTTCTTTTGATTGTTCTCTGGTTCGTTTCCCGTGCCCAGGTGTTATTTTTTTCAATTTAAATAATATGATATTTAGATGATACTATGACCGTAATTAACAAATACAATAGCTTGGCTATTTAATACTTTATGATATGCAGACTCGTCAGTTGTGTATTATTGGCAACATAAAGCACTTATCGTATGAAGGGTGGATGCTCTATTTGATATATCGTGTTCTTAATTGATTAAATATATATAGGTAAAAAATTTACGCTTGTCCGTCACAGACTCTGCCTTAAAATATGGGTGAAGAATGACCCTGAGTATGGGAGTGTTCGTGGTTAGAGCGTCATAGTTTTAGGCAAAAGATACCGGGTTCGATTTCCATGTAAAGGTGTCAGTTTTCAATTTAAATAATTTTTTTTCTTAACATCGCGTCATACTACCCCTTCGGGATATATGCTTATGTACTAATTACACAATTTTTTTTATGGATGGAGAAGGTTATATTATTAGGATTTATACCCGTATTTGTGTGGAGGGAAAGTGAAAGACCATTTTGAAAAAAACAACAACCTCAGTACACACGACCGAGATTCGAACCTCAATATCCCTGTCCTAGGAAGTCTAGTCTACTGTGAGAGTGACGCCTTAGACCATTTGACCTCCGAAGCTGGTGTGTAACTAAGGGTTGATAAGAAAGGGTTGGGGATAAGAAAGAGAATATAATCGTTCATAGGTGACAGCAAGTCACATGACTAGACACATGAATATGTTTAAAGAAATCTAGTAACTATTCTACCTATTGATTCCTCCTATTAAAGATGTATTTTACAAAGGAGTTTTATAAGATTATATCTTATCTCTGTTATATATTATTATTTAAAAAAAATTAACAAAAAATAGTAGTCTTTTAATTAAAGATAAATATCTACCCGCTTCTGTCACCGAATTGTTTAAGGCGTCACCTTCGCAATAGACTGGAATACCGATGATGGTAAGAACGTGGTTCAAATCCTGGTTGGGCTTA